>JAGJRO010000273.1:0-61703 GCA_022832285.1 Lepidurus apus apus
ACAACTATTATTACCAAATTCAAGGACAGCTTGAAATTACTGGTAGAGAATGGTGCGACTTTCATGTCTGGAGTCCCAAAGAGACCCATACTGAGAGTATCTTACGCGACCAGACCTTTTGGAAAATTAAAATGCTCCCGAAATTGCATGATTTCTTTGAGCCTTCTTCCTGAGCTAGCGGATCCACGTATTACACGAAAACTTTTACCCCGCGAGCCTCAGCGCGTGCTTGAGGCAATCGAAGAGAGGAAAAGAGCTTTCGCTGCTAAAGCGAAAGAAAAACGGCCAAAAAAGCGACAAGTACGCGAAATGCATCTTGAGTCGGATGTTGACAGTTTTTCCCTTTAAAAAAAAAAAATAAGCTGAGTCGGACGTTGTCTTTCTGACCGCTACGATTATTTAAAAGAAAAGAAGTTGTGTCGGACACTATCTGACCGCTAAAACTATAAAACAGAAGTCGAAGCTGAGCAGGACGTTGTCTGTCTGACCGCTTCAATGTAGATAATTTTTTTTTTCAAAATGCACTTTGTCTGAGAAATATTCGTCTCAGAAAATAATATCCTTTTTGCTTTGGGCAAGCCTCAAGCGAAGTGAAGTTATGGCATAACATTTCCACCCATTCCTTTCCTCTTCCTTACCTGCTTTCCTCCTTTCCTTTTCATTGCTTCCTCTTTTCCTGAACTAACAGTGGCCTTCATATGTTGGCCGCAGCAGAATTGGTGGCGCCACAATTTTTCAAGAAAAATTCAAAACAAATTATAAAACGGTGTCAACGATTACTCCGAAATGGAGAGTCGGATTTGCATAATTTATACGTCAAATTAAAAAAAAATGCTTTTTGTAATGAATGGAACAGAATTTCAGAATTCATTACTTGTAAAAATTTCAACATTTTAACCGCCTCTACAAAATTTCCTGATTGATTTTTCAAAAAAGTGCCACACTCATTACAAACTAGATAAGTATTTTAACTTTACTATCAAGAAACATTTGTAAATAATGAAGCTATATTCGCCAAATTGTGCACCGAAACTCCAATGTAATTTGCCCATAAGCTCCACCGTGGCCTTGTTGGAATGGATGTTGGATATACTTGGAAATTGTTGGATGATGGAATGGATGTTGGATGGATGTTGGATGTTGGAATGGATGTTGGAATGGATGTTGGATATACTTGAAAATTGTTATTTTTTATGTTATAAATAAGTCACCTCGGATAAGCACAAACCCGCTTAACGTCTGCGCAGGTCGGTCCCGGGCCCTTGCCGTTAAGCGGGTTCCATTGTACTTGGAAATTGTTTGATTTTGGATGTTGGAATGTACGTTGGAATTGATGTTGGATATGCTTGGAAATTGTTGGATGTTGGAATGGATGTTGGTTGGATGTTGGATATACTTGGATGCACTGATTAGACGAAGAAGGCCTGCTGAAGCCAAACCAAGGAACCCAAATGGGAGATTAGAATTAGCAATTGAGCACTCTTTGCACAGGTACAGCGTACGAAGTTTCTTCCCTACTTCAAAAGCTCATGAACTATCTAGAACGACCAAAGCTTATTTGCATAGGACACTATTTGAACAGGGACACAGGAATGTGAAGTCCCATTTGAAATGCCCGGAGATTTTTATTTGCACAGGGACATCAGGAATGCCATTTGAAAAGCATAGAAGCTCCTTAAACGACCGAGGCACGCTCACTAAAGGTTGGCTTGCCCTAAGGGCAAAACGCCAACCCAAAAAGCCCTGAAAACGCTTTTCCAGGTGAAAAAGAGGCCATGCCCCCCTTTTTGGGACATCCACCAATAGGATTCGTCGTTTTTGTAGCGACCACGCCCCTTTTTGCGGATTTTTGAAAAATCTCGCAAAAACTTTCCAGCTTATTGCCTTTATTTTTAAAAACTGCAAATCGTACAAGAAAAAGGACATTTTGGAAACTAAATTTTACAGGGAACGTTTTGGGTATAACAAATAAGCAAATAAGGAATTCCGGTGGAGCCAAACACCTCATTTGCATAATTGTATAATCCAATTTTTAGAGCTAAGAAAAGTCATGGAACAAAATTTCCAACAGATTAGGAGAACTTTGCGCTAGGACACTATTTGAGTGGGATGAATTCGACTAAGAATATGAAAAAATTTGGAAAAAAACGTTACAATTCTACTCAATTCTCAAAAATTTTACAATAATACATGAAGTCGAACCCAAAAGCTGCTATGCTGAACATAAGGACCCTCCCAATGTGTCAATCTTGCCTTAACATACACAGCTGCAGCAGTTGCAAGGGTTAATAATTGAAATGTAATGCATATCACCACCAAATTCACAGTCAGCAGACGTAAAAGCAGCAAGGAATCTTATTCAGGGTCATTCAATAGTCTTCTCTTTACGTGTACCCAAACCAGAAAGCGGGAAATAATGCATCTGTAAGACATCTCTCCTAAATTATTAGCAGGCAACTGAAGACATATTTTGATGTCGAAGAGTGTTAGCTTGTCATTTTACCCCCATTGCAGGGGAGTGGACAGACGTGCGAGAAGCACCTGTGAAAGACGTTTATTTGACCGGGCCCCTTTGTCTGTTCGTTATCGGACACAATAACGGTAGTCTGCTAATTGGTCCGGTAGCGAAAACAGCAAAAAGACATGAAGTTGGGATGGAAACAGAAATGCGCATGGCAAATCATTCACCGGAGGAGAGAGTTTGGTGAGGAAATGTCGTGCTGTACACCTGACGAGCAGGTCGGTCGAGTCCTACAGTTACACATCGTACTCCAGACGACAGGTAAAGAGTGTCCCTTCAGTAACCGGAATGTCTTTGTTTGACCTGGCCTTTTTGCTTTCTGTTTCCAGGAAGACTCGAAGATTCCGTCGAGATGAGTGGAAGACCCAAAACAGCCAATATTCGAAGAAGAACGGCTACTACGACAATTCAGAATGAAAGTGCTTCCGTTGCCAGTACGGGAACTGATTGGGGCGACGCCGAAGAGCAGACCGAAGAGGGTATTTGGAATGTAGAAAAATTCCCCTCGCCGATGCAGACAGGAAGACTCTCCAGGCTCGAAGAAAGAGAAGAGGATTTAGGATTCATCACAAGCCAGCCATCACATTCATCAAGACGAGAAACGGGAAGGTCGCCAGTGGGAGACGGCAGTCATTTGTCCTGGGAACGGGAGCAGTTATTCGCAAAGTATTCGAAGCGGTTGGGGCAAAGTTTGGAAGAGCCTGTCGCAGCAAGCCCGCATCCGACGTTCAGTCGAACTCAATCGCAAGCGTCCTATGATGGGTTAGTAATGTTCGAGTGTTTGCAAAGGTCCTCGGCGTTACGTGTGTTGACCAAAGCCATCGATCGACACAAAGACTTGGCTGCTCACGGGAGCGAAACGTTGAATCTGGAATGCGATCTGAGCTCCACCAGCAATTCACTTTATCAACGCCGAACTCCGCCTCCTCGGAAACTAAAACCGCTTTTTAGGGGCAGCAGTGCGAATTAAGGATGGTTACATATTATTGCAAGCGTTATCGAAGTGTCTCATGCGCGCATAACAGGTTCATTGTTTGTACGCGGAATACTGTGCGCCACAGGACAGCTACTTTTACTGCTTTATCATTGTCACGACTGTGGTTGCGGGGATGGTACGGTGCCATACTGTTGCGTGATATTGATCGCGGCCAAAGGCAGTTTGCTTTTTTGTCAGGTATCTCGGATTTCGACTAACGGTGCCTACTGCGTGTTTTCAAGGAATGGCGCGTCGTAATGATAAAAAGTTGTGTAGAACGACGTAGAACTCCCTCTTTCGTACCATTATATAATGCCCATATTTGTTAATCTTCCAGTTCAACTTTTTTAGATCCCAAATCATTTTTGTTCTGTACTAAACATATTTTGTTCTGTACGAAAGAACGACAGTGCACATAAAGTGTCCAAAAGTCTTTATCCTGAACCGTTCTAGATGGTTTTTTAATGAGTTGGAAAAATCGGCTTCCCGAGAATGTAGAAGGTATGGCTCGCACTTTTCTGGAGTATGCTAGTTTAACAGTTTTGTTAATAAGCTCGCGCACTACTTGAGGGATCGACAAAAGCCCGAATTTGATGAGAACACCTATAATCTATTTTTGATACTTTTCTTAAAAAAATGGAGAAAATTTGAATGCTGAAAACTTTGAAAGCTGAAAAAACTTGAAATTTTCCGGGTGATTGAGGTGTGTAAATGTAACATCGATATTGTTTTGGCACCTAATTACTATATTCGTGCACTTTTACCTAGTGTTCTTCTAAAAAGCAATAGCAATTTTGTGTGATTATGAAGAAAGATTTACGAGTTGATACTTATGTTCCGATTGGTTTAGCTTGACTTCACGCAAGCCAGCCTTAAAAAAGTTAGATAAGGGAAACCTACCTGGATATGTGATTTGTAATTCTGTAAATCTGTATGTCCCGTTCACGCACAAATACAAATCAACCCTTGCTTTTGTACTTAATAAAACGCATCAAATTTTCTTTCGCTGTCGTCACCACGGGGAAGTTATCACCCAACTGCTTCCGCTTTCCATGTACCTATCCATTTTTTAAAAAAAACTTTAAAGCATTTATATTACGCGTTTAAAGTTTACCTGTCGCTTGAATCCCGGCAAAAATTGTGTAAGGCGTCCAACCAAGTCCAGTTCCCTCGCCAACGGATCAATTTCATCTTCCTTGAAAACGTCAAACAACGCATCCAAAGCTTCGGCTTTTAACCACAAGTCATTTGCATCACCAACAGACGTGCTGGAAGACTGGCTAGGCGGCAGATCCAAAACTTTAAGCAAACATTGTCCAACTGCCTAAATAAACCAAATAAACAAATAAACAAAATAAAACAAATGTGTGAAAAAAGTGTACTTTAATTAATTTAGCAAAGATATTAATTGTACCTTTACAGCTTCCCCAGCAGGTCCGCTTATTAAAGAGGTGTTCTTGCTGAGAACGTCACACACGATCGTACCAATAAGTCCCAGTACTTGTACCAAATTCACTTGCACGGACGATTCTGCCGCTTGGAATACTCCTTGGCACAAGATTTCCAAGTCTGATGGCTGCAACTGCGTAACAAAGTCCGATTGTACTGTGGACAGGCGTTGCAGGACTGACCGCATGCAAGTACTGGCAGCTTCCAATAATTCTCCATCTATATGCACAGTTCGAATTTCCAACTTGCTTTAAAAAGCTTGAAGTAAGACAATACCTGACGATTCAAACATGAATTTCCCCAGCGAACACCAGAAGTCGTACAAAGCTTTAGCTCCGCCTAATTCACTAGGATCCAACGCCAAAACCAGATTACTCAAGCACAGAAAGGCTCGACAACGCAAGGTAGCAAGCCTAAAAAGCACCATTGTTCGTTAAGGTGAATCTCGATAGGCGCTACGAAATAAAACTACTGAAATTCACCTTTTCAAGAATCTTCGACCTTCGCCATGGTCTTGTAAGCTGTGAGATACACTCTCAGCAACTACGCCGGCTTTGGATAATACTTTGTCGAATATATGCAGGGCTTTAATGGCTTCGTGAACCTTTACAAATAACACTAACAAAACGTACGGGTTTCTAAGAAATACCTCACTTCTGGCAATAAGGAAAAGGAGGTGGGCTGCAAGCCATTTGACTCTGTTTCCATGGAAGTTTCACTGGTTTCTTCATCAGATTCGACGTCTTCGTATTCGTTGTCACTGTCTGTAATTATACACGATAATTAAAAAGATAATCTTAAGTCACGTAAGTTACCTTCGTCGGAGCAAAGATTCGTAATAATCTCCAAAACAGTTTGCTGCGCCATAACAGCCCAATCACAGTCCTGCAACGCTGCTTCCAAAGGTGTCTGTGCAGCGTCATCATCCGTTATAATTTGCTCTTCGCTCTCTTCGGATGATTTGTTGGCAGAAATCAGCTCGCTTAGCTGTAAAGCCAAGCTGCCATGATCTATATCTAATATACTGGCCATCAACTCCACCATTCTACCAGGACCAACCGCCAAGCCCACCATATTGCCTCGGTTTAGATTAATTAAAATTCCTACGAAATTAGACATTAAAAAAATTAACAAAATAATTTTTTTTTTACCTATAGCAAGTACTCTTAACAAAGCTAATGCTTTTTCTCCTACATTGGTAGTGTTGGACAAGGTAAGGTCCAGAATCTTCTGTATTTCTTCTTGCACCGCCGTTAGCTTCCATTCTGAATTATTTTCAGAGATTGTGTGTAAGCAGAGAGCCACTGTAATAGAAACTTTGGGCCCAAAAACGTTCACGTTTAAGCAACGTGTCAAAATAGGCAGGATGTTCTCTTTGTTAAAAATCTGCACTGCTATATTACTGAATTCACTGCAATTTAAATAAAATTATTATAAAGCAATAAAACAATAGCAATCTACCATAAATTCAGTAAGAGGTTCACAGCCTCCAAAAATGTCTCTGTCTGGGTGTCAATCTTATTCGACGGGTTCTTTTTGGCGGGCTGCCAGTCATCAGAATACTAAAACCGCAAAGTAAGCTTAAAATTGCATAAAATAGCCAAGAGTTTACCCTCTTCAATAGCGCAATTAGGGAAGTCATCACATCATTATCAACCATACATTGGCAGGCTCTATCGCCCCCGAAGACGGACATATTTCTAAAGTTTCCTTTTCATCAGAAAAATTCTAATTTTTTTCCGAATAAAAACTCATACCGCAAAGCACCCGTGGCCGCATGCCGAACGATATGACTGCTGTCAACCATTAAAGGGCCAAGAATCCTCACGGCACCCTCAGCTATAAGTATTTGAACGTTTTGTGGGTTCTCAACATAAAGGGCTAGCCCATTGCACGCACAATCTCTCTCTTCAGCTGACGAACTTTGCAACTGGAAAAAAACAAGAATTGGAATAAAAATTGACTCTGAATTGTAACATCCAAATACCTGTCCCAACAACCTATGCAAATTCACGGGAGTCAAATTTTCAGGGACATCATCCAAGTTCATGATCTTTCCGTGTCCGTTCCCATTTTCCATCAATTCACTGGCACCAGCTGGAAGTATCGGATTATGCTTGGGGGGCCTTCTCTTGTTTCTTTGCGCCTTTCCCATGTCTAAGTTATATCACTAAAAGTTAATTTGTTGTATATCTTATCAGTTCTTACCTTACACCCGTAGAAAAAGCGGCACTGTGCCACGTGTGTTTACTTCAAAAGGGATTGTCACTTCAGTATCGATAACGACAGTATCGACGTGGGCGATTAACCGCGAAATTACGAAACTCACGCAGGATATGATGATCAAATCTCAGGTTTTTGGTTAAAAATGAAATTCTTCTTCTAATTTCTATTATAGTGTTCTATAAAATATTATATTACAGTAATGCTGTACAGCTTACACGTAAAAACTTCAACGATATCGAAAATATGTCTGTAACTATGGAAACCTATTCCCAACACAGGCTCCAAAATAGAAGTAGACTATGTTAGTTCCATTGTACGCTTTCCAGTTAGGTGTTAAAGTTTTCCCTGGAAAACTAACATCAGGGAAATTCGATGGCGAAACGGTGTCTTTGGCAGGAGTCACTTCGGCAGAAAAGGTTTTACACACAAATTCTAGGACAGCATTTGATAAGTACGTGTTCCCTAGATTTTCCTGTATAACCGTAAGCAAGCACAGCCAAAACAGTCCGAAGGGCCCTCGCGTCTCTCTCAGCAACAAAACCTTACTTTTCTTCAAGTCGGTCAAAAAGTTACGTCCCTTTGTACGGGTCAGTTAGACGGTCAATTCAAGCGAGACGTGATTTTGGCTGGTACCGGCACCCATTTACTGGCGTTCGACATTTACCAAAATAGCGATGTTTTCTACAAAGAAGTACACCTCTAAAATTTAGGAAATGGATAAAAAAAATATGCTGATTAGGTTGAAAACGGCGTTTCTGCTCTCCTCATAGGGACACAAAGCGAAGAAAACATTGCTATCACTGGAAGTAATTGCGCATTACAGGGATTCGATAAAGAGGGCAACGAAGTCTTTTGGACGGTAACTTCCGACAACGTCACAGCGTTAGCCATGCTGGATTTAGATCAACATAGACAAGTAGACGTGGTAACTATAACACTGTTTTCGAACAATTTTGTTATTAATTGATATTAGTTTATATAATTTTATTATTTTATTATTAATTTTATTATTTTGTTATTAATTGAATTTAAGCTTCTCGTGGGTTCAGACGATTTTAGTATACGAGCTTACCGGAAAGAAACAGTGCTCATGGAATTAATGGAAACTGATTCCATTTCAGCTCTAGCTGCCATCAAAGGCTCTATTTTCGCATACGCTTTAGCCAACGGAACCATCGGAGTGTACGAAAAGAACAACCGTTGGTGGCGCATTAAAGTACAGCAATGTATTAAATTCTGTCTTGTACTTTATCAATGAACTACAAAATTCCAGTCCAAAAACCAAGCTGTGGCCATGACTTGCTTCGATATCGACGGCGATGGAATGCCCGAACTTATCACGGGCTGGAGTAATGGTAAAGTTGACGCGAGGAATATCCGTACAGGAGAAGTAGTTTTCAAAGACAATTTCCCGGATTCTATCGCTGGTATTGCCATAGGCGAATTCCAAAATGAGGGCTTCATGGAACTCCTCGTCTGCTCCGTCGAAGGCGAAGGTATTGAATAAAACTTCTCGTAACTCCTTCACAAGCAAATACCTTATTCACGGCTTTTCCCTTTTACCCGCAAGTGCGAGTTTACGCAGCCTCGAGTCGAGAAATGGCTAAAGCATACATCGAATCGCAATTGGAGCAAGAAGCTATTAGGGAATTGAACTTGAAGCGGCAAAATCTGTTGGCAGAATTGAAACACTATGAAAATCCCTCGCAAGACCCCAGTTCTCAGCTCGGTTTAACATTGGACGCTTCCATACCCACGAATACCGAGTTGCATATGGGCTTGGTCCTCAACTGTCAGACGGGACAAATCGAGTTACAATTAGCCACAAATAATGGAACGATTATCCGCTGCGCCATCGTTTTCGCTGAAGGGATCTTCCCCGGGGAGTGCATAATGGTACATCCATTGGTCAACCAACCGAAATCCAGTTTGATCGTTCCGCTCAAACCTGCTCGGGACGTGGGCGTGGACATGCACATCAAAAGTTTCTTAGGCCGTCAAAACTCAGACACCTTCTTTGTCTACGAAATTACGAAACAACTGCCCCGTTTTGCCATGTTTAACCTCAATTCGGCCACTATACCCAACCCTAACGAGACCAACAGCGTCAAATTCAAGCTTCAAGAACGGCTGCCGAGAGTAATAACGTTCATTCATTCTACTCGATTCATTATACCCAAAGGATTTTTCGTAGATTGTGCTTTGGTTGCAGCAAAATTTCATCGTATCCGAAAAATACGAGTTTGGGGACAAACTCAGCATCAATTTCACTTCGTTGAGGGATCAGACGCTGCTTTGCTTGCAGTATCCCTCATCCGATGGCGCTTTTGTGATATCGACACCGAATTTGGATTTGGCGGGCGATCTTGTCCAAAGTCTGGCGACTTTTCTCAACTTGGAAGATTTGGCGTCCGATATTTCTTACCCGGAGGAAGTCGAAACGTTAGTTAATCTGATCGAGCGGGCCGAAAATTATCAGAACGTGAGACAGAAATTAGCGGCTGAAATGGCCGACCAAGTAGAAATTCCAGATCTTACTTTTTAAAAATATGTACAATGGTATAAATGTTTAAAGCTGCTAATTCCCATACTATTACATAAATGTATAGAGTGGAGCCATACGGGGATTGCTGGTACGAGCAGAAGATTTGAGGTTACTAGGTGATTTAAAGTCGATGAGACGAAGGTACGCGGAATTGCTTGATCTCAATCGCAATTTGATGATGCAGTACTCAATTCGGGCCCGAAACCACTCGGAATTGATGGGGTGCTTGAAGCACGTAAACCAAATCATCCAGAAAGCTTCCAAATGTCGAGGTAAATTACTTCCAACACAAATGGACCCACTTTCTAAATTCTCCTTCTCCTAAATTCTTCTGCAAGTGGGTAAGCACAAACTGGCTGTGGTGAACGCCTGCCGCGAGGCTCTCAAAACCAACAGTAAGGATACGTTCCAGAAGATCATACGGACTGGCCTGGCTTGAGCGAAGAAAAGTGTTTGTATTCACAATAACCGCAACATTCAGTCCTTGTTTTTGACCACCAATGTAACACTGCCCGTTAGTGCTGTAGGATCGCCACTGTCTAATTGTTTTAACAAGCGAAACAACGCAGCAGCCTCTCTGATCCGGCTGAATGTAATACAAAACGCTTGGACTTCAATAAATAGTTCCTACAACATAAAAGCATCAGCAAGCAATTTTCTAAAATACTAAATTCTTTTACTTGAACGTTAATTATTTTATTACGGATTAGTGACTGTAAGAAAACGCAGACCAGTCGCACTAATCTGTTTTGCATATAGCGATCTTTAATGGTCTCGCACGTAGAAATGCAATTGGATATGTACAAATGGACAAACTCGGTCGGTAGCTCTACCGCTGTAGTCAACCTACGATGTATATAACGAATATTTTAAAAAATATAGGTTTAAGAAAAATATATTTAGGAAAATTACCTATTAACAACCTCCATGGAGTGCAAGGACATTTCCATATTTACTAACACCGACAAGTACTCGGTGATCTGGGAGGACTGCATGAGTCTGAGTAAAACTTCGATGGCGACCAAAGGATTGTTTTCCACTAATTGAGGTAATTTGGCCGGCGTGATCCCCAAATGGTAGACCAGACATGGGTCACGTTCCAATTCCCCCAGTAAGCGATTTTGCTGCAGCAGAGTCAAAGTTCCTGCAAAACCTAATTCCATCAAACGCCTCGCTTCCGATCCGGCACCCCGTGGCATGCATAACGTGGTATCGTACATCAAGCGATACTCTGAAGCTCCAGTCGGCTCGACCCACGGCATCTAGTAAGACAAACAAACACTTACATCTACTATTGGCAACAGAATTTTGCTGGATTTACTTCGTCATGGGCATCGAGGGAAGGAGGGGCTAACCGAATCATCTGAGGTCGCAAACTGGTTTCGAGTATAGATTCGTCTCCCCTAAGCAGATTTTCTGCCACTTGCTTTGCCATAAGTTTGTTAGGCAAGGACCTATTGCAGAGAATTTCGATTTTAAAGGAGGAATGAATAGGGGATCAATCACCCTTCAGGCAGTGGCCGTAAATCAGGTATGGTTAAAACAGGAGGGTAGCCATTTAAGGCAGGATGAAGGTCCTTCCTTCTCTCTAGCGCAGCATTGACCCAAACTTGCATATCAGCTGGCTTGGAAGTAGAAACATCTGCTGACACTATTTGTCCAGGCGTCTTCTTATAAGCCTAGAGAAGACGCAACACACAATGAAAAGAAATTTAGAGGTAAACAATTTAGAGGTACTTCTTTGGAGGGGTTGGTGATAAAGTGAGAGAGGAAAATGATTTCTGGCCTTGTAAGTTTGGGCAAGGGATTGAACTCTTCTCTTTCTGTTGATCTATAAGAGGACCAATTGGCGTCCTATGTAAGTTACCCGGGTTAAAAACTGAGCAAAAAAATAAGAAAGGGTGGATACTTACCAGCAAGCTAGCGAAAATGTGGCAGAAGGGATTCAGCCATGGCGATTCATGCTTGTAGAGTTCAAATAGCAATACTAGAGCCACAAGTCTCTGTGCAGGCAAAGCAAGTAAACTTGGCTGTTCCAACAACAGTACTAAAGCACACGCAACTGAAAAGATACACGTATTAATAAGACGAATCCTTATTTATTGCATACCTTTGAAGTAGTCTTGCTTAGAAAATTGACTGAGTTGTCCCACAATCGCATCCAAAGTTGATGTCTCGACGTGCTCTTCATCCAACATCCTTTACAACAATTCAATTATGAATAACAGTTGTGCATTTACTTGTTTATGAACTTACGACAATAAATTGTTTAGTTCCTTCGCCGGTAAAGCCATTGATATAGAAATTACAAACTAATAACAACACAACATGCAGCAAGCAAAACCAAAACAAACGGGGAAGTGAGGCGCCCTCAGCGCCGGTGACGGACATCAGCCAAAATAATTAACGAAATTACGAATTCCAAGAACCAGGAACTTGAGTAAATTTATTCGTAGAAGAATGATCCCTATTCCTTGCATATGTGTTGCGGAATGTCCGAAGAATAATGTACATATCACAAATAAAATGAGTGAAGCAATGGTTCTTGTTCGAATTCTCTGTGACGACTGTATTCTGAACGCCTCAGAACCTTTACCAAACAAGCACTCCGAACGTTCTAGAGAAAGAACAACAGAAAACGGGATCCATGAACTATTCTCGGGACCTCACGTCACATATGTAAGTTTGGGCACGGGATTGAACGCTTCTCTTTCCGTATGGTTTACTATATAGCCATGCTCATCAGGTTAACCTTCAGGGAACAAAAATTAAATAACTTTATAATACAAAAACATCTTAAAACGCGATCCGTTTCTATTGTTCTTTTGACCACAACGAAGTGATACGCTTCAAAGTTTCTTATTATATCCGACATTCAATAGAAATACAGAAAAGCACTGTTTTGAACACAAAAATCTGCATTATCGACGGAATTTGACTACACGATCCCATACCAATTATAGAAGCCATAACCGAAAGCTTACGGCATTAAATCAACTCTTTTAAAATTAAGGTAAAACTGCATGGAGGCACACGGTTACTTATTTTTCTTCTTCTCAAAGTAAAACGCTACACAAATGCGCTCTAAAACTTGAGAAGATTTTCGACAGATTTGCTGGAAGTTAGTCTGGAAAAGAAGGAGCCAGGGGACGGTGACGGGACGTGGCTATGGAAACTGGAAACTTTTGGACCCACAGATCCTCGGAATGCTTTGACGCTTTTGGTACTTTTACTTTTTGTAACACTCGTTCCTGGCACAGGCTCTGAAGGTAACGGATCCTTAAAACGCAAAAAGGTCTTAATTAATTGTTTAAAAGGAGTTTGCTCTTACTTCGCCCGTCATTGTTTGTAGTTTTCGTCGTAACGTAATCATCTGCTTTCGGTAATATTCATAGCTTAATAAAGTGATATAATTAGTTCAAATACAGCTTAGAGTGTTTTGCGTACCTGGCTTGTTTCAAAAGCTTGACCCATTCTTGACAGTGTATCTGACTACAACATCCAAACAAGAGTTTGCAGCCAGGATCATTATTAAATACTATGCAAAATGCGAAGGGTAGTTCGCTATAACTTTCTTGGTGGACTGAGCAGTTTTCTAATATATATACTCCCAATGGTTGCTCCTCTTTAATGGCTCCAAAGTTATCCAAGGGAAAATAAAATAGCATATTGCCTATTAATCTAAACCACTTTTCCTGAAAACCTATTGAATTGCCAATAAAATTAATTAAAACAACACAGGGAATAAACTAAATAAGATAATAAAAATAAATAAGACATCCAGAAATTTACCTTTATCTCGAAAACTTGACCTCGATTTTGATCTGACATTTTTCCAGCTAAGCCTCCCTTCTATTGCTGCTTCTCTTTTTGTGGAAATATACGCAAGAGCGAGTTCGTTTACATGCATTTATAAATCTCCTGCGTTAAAAATAATACATAAATAAATAATGGCATTTATTTGATTAAAGATATCTTACTATCTAAACTACATTTAAAAAACCTGTTCTGCTATAACCTGTGTGTTGACATTGCTTTGGAATCGACTAAAACTGAATCGATTTCTTTCACTGTATTGATAAAGGCACTGAGTTATAATCGATCAAATGGCAAAACTGTGAGAGAAAAACTTGGAATCGGGAGCTACGTTAGGATGTCTTTTCAGCCTCCGTCAGGAAAACAAGGTAGGGAATAAGGATTTAACGCTATTTTTAATACATTTAATTACGTTTGCTTAGCAGCAGAGCTAGCAAGTCGCAAAATTCTGGAAGAAATCCAGATGCAAAAGAAGCTGCTTAAACAAGGAGGTCCTTTACCCAATCCACCCGCCGCTACCCCAATCGCCAGTCAAACAGGACCGCTGCTTTCAGTAAAGTTTATACTCCCTTACATATTTGAGAAGATTAAATAACAGACCCTCAAATTAATCAAAATTCTATTCTTTTATTAGACTCCTTCAGCCAACTCCGAGTTGCACTCGTTAAATCCCACCCAGCGAGCAGCTTTGCAGCACGCACACTCGCACTCGTTCGGCTACTTCATAACTCAAGAATCAGCTTACGGAAACTTAATCCTGCCCGTTATCCCCCGCCTCGAACCCCTCGTGACCCCAAAATAAAACCAACCTTCCACTGGAGCTAAAATAAAAAGAAGAAAACAGAAAGATGCCGGTCAAACGCAAAGAGCTAGAGAGTCATTTGCAAAACGTCAGCGGATTCTCGGACCCTAAAGTACTGCTGGAGCAGTATGTCACGAGACCCCATATTGCTTCTTGTATGCTGCACACCATTGAGAGCAATTTTGGAGACCTGGCGGACAAACATGTTCTAGACTTGGGCTGCGGTTGTGGAGTGCTTTCTATTGGCTCAGTGATCGCCGGAGCGGCCCATGTCACCGCTGTAGACATAGATAAAGACGCACTTGAGATCGCCCAGCTAAATTGCGACGAGTTTGTTATAACGTCTATCGAATTCGTGCAAGCTGACGTCACAGGCTTTCTGCCCTTCCGTACCACGTTCGACACCGTGATCATGAACCCGCCGTTTGGCACCAAAAAGAACCCAGGCCTGGACCTACTCTTCGTGCAACAAGCCTTGAACCTAGTGAGTGACTCTGGCGCCGTCTACTCATTACACAAGTCGTCCACACGGAATCATATCGAAAAGAAAGCTAAAGAATGGGGCGCTGATTCTCAAGTCGTGGCCCAGCTGAGATACGATCTCCCTGCCACTTACAAGTTCCACAAAAAGACCTCCGTGGATATCGAAGTCGATTTCTGGCGGTTTACGAGACACAAATCGTGTTGATTAAAGGAAGATCCATAACTTTCAACGACTCCATACAAAAAGACAATATCACTGTACACCCTCACATGCGGTTCTTGATCTTCTTCAGCATGTTTCCTTGCTCCAACGCCGCTTTGCGTTTGCGCTAAAAGTACAGAAAAAAGTTTAAAAAAATAATGTCATGGCAAAAATAAAATTATGGCAAAACCTACACTGGGTGTCACAGCCGGTCCCACCACGTCTATCACTTCCGATATGGATCTCACCCTGCCAGGCGTATCTGAACCTTCCAAACTCGGCGTTGATGCCGGGGTGACCAATCCAGGCGGCAATTCCAGGGTCTAAAACAGTAAATCTTAAAAAATGAACTAAAATTGAATTTAAACGCACTTTTCCTGGTACAACAGCTTCATACTGGTGTCGTAGAGACTGCAACTCGTAGTCGCAAGTGGCCAAGCCTAACTTGAGCTCATACAGCAGCACCATTTCACTGCGCAGCTCGTTGAAACTGTTGCAAATGTCTTCATTCGCAATCGGGTTCAATTCTAATAGAAAAATTTTATTAAAAAATCTTTGACCACTATATTACGGAATAATATTTCTCAGAACTTTACCAAGTCCCAATTCTTGCAAAAGCTGCTCGATAGCTTTAGCCTTCTTTTGGCCCACACTAGGCGGCAGTTTCATTCGCTGCGACCGTAGGGATACGCCACTGGTCTTGAAGTCTGGGAACTTGATTCCCGTTGAGTCAATAACGGGCTAAAATGAAACAAAACGTTGAAATAATTTAAATCGTGTATAATTTAAAATATTGAAATCGTTACCAAAGTGTCCAGCTTAGCTCGAACGGGTGTCTGGGTTTTCTTTCGCTGAAGTTGTTTCTTTTCTCCTTTGGTGGCCTCGCTGACGGGACTGGTACCAGTATCGGCCGCCGAAATGAGTTTCTGCAAATCTTGCGTTTTGCGCTCGCGGTCCTTCTTCCTGGCTTCGATCTTCCGCAGTTCATTGAGGAGCATCTGCTCTTCTTCCATTTGCTCTGTAGTGCGTTCATACAAGCGCTTCAGCTGTTCCTTGCGCCGTTTCTCGTGATCAGCGTCATAGTAGATAAGCTTAGGCTCGGGAGCATGCGAACCGGCCCTGGCTTTGGCTAGAGCATTGCAAATCTCATAATAACGATCTTTTAGCTCTTCTACGGTTTTGGATGTGAAACGCAGGCGGTCCCAGCGATCATTTATGACCCCGAAGCGCAAATCAAAACGACGACATAGTTCCATCAAATAATCCGTTTCCGCGCGAGACCAACTATCCGACTGCAGATTTTGCTGGTATTCCACATCCGTGTAGGACGCAACTTGGATTTGCTGTAAAAAGTAAAAATTGAATAAACATAGAGGTTCATGATACATATTTGAGGTTTACGTACTTTATTGAACTTGGCGAAAGGATACTCTTTTGCTTCATCGGTGGCCCGTCTCCAGTGGTGGAATACTGCTCCATCTTTTCTGGCTGGGTTGGTAAACGGCATCCATTTCCAGGGTCGAACTTTCCTTACGCCCAACTTCGCTTTAGCTTGCTTATAGCCCTTACCTAAATTAACCCATGTCAATCAACAACAAGGGAATTAATCTTTACCCGGAGAAAGCATGACTTTATTTGAACGTTATGCTTGTCCCATTGAGATTATTGATAGTTAATTTATTCCGCAGAAAGTTAAAGCAAGTTTTCTTACTTAACACATAAGTCTAAATATCTGTGCTATTACTTTATCTTATGGCTATTCGTTTAGTGTAGTGTAGGTTCTAAAATATTTTATGTACTGTTCTAGAGCAAAAATCAGACACAGGAATTACTTACTAGTGTCCGTGGGAAATAAGGGTGGAACGTCTTTGTTGTCGTTGTAGAGAAGATTAAACAGCTCTCTGTGCATGCCTTCAGGTCGACGAATAACATCTACTTTGGGTTTCGGCTTCGGTTTTGGTTTAGAACCCCCTGCAATAATGCTCTCCTTGGTAACTTCAGGTGTCCCTGGCCTTTCCAGCTCCAAAATATCCAGCACGTCTGCCATGCTGGTTTTTAACTTCCACTACAACTAAATTTCAGCTATAATCCTTAAAAACACACTTATTTTTCGTAGAGTTAGTCCTGCAAAACACACGTAACTAATTGTCGCGTTTCGGGAGAAGGTTTTCCTTCATTTTCAACCAGTACATGCTGTCACCTAGCGAAGTCATCCTTTACTAAAAATAACATAGGAAAATTTGAATTTTGGAGTAAAGGGGCGGAGCTTAAACCGCTAAATAATTAATTACTCGGTTAATATGCAAAATTGACATAGGGGTTCTTCAGCCAGAACACTTCTTTTGGTCTCCTCTGTAATATATTCTTTTTTCTTTTTTGCACTTGACTCCCCCTTGACTCCCCCGCCGCGACTTGCGGGCTTCGCTGAACGCCATGAAGCGTGCGTTACCCGCATAGTCGGAATCGTCTCGTGCGGTCCCATTGCCAGGGGATGGGCTCTTGACTGCGAAGCCGACCCGAAACTTGCCCAAAAGCTCTCAGGCGCGGGTCTCGGCCAGGCAGGACGGCGAGCTACGACGATCGCGCGGTGGCGCGAAGAAAAAGTCTTTTTTTGCGATCGAGCTTGTAAATAACCAAAGCACCTAAAGACTTGTTTGAGCATTCAAAAGAAAGGTAATGGTGACGCCCCTATGAATAGAAGGTCCGATTTTGAATGCGCTAATAGGTAAAGGCGCTAGGTCTCCGGCCAACTGTCCCCCCGTGTCATAAGGATAGGGAAATTTGAATTTTGGACCAAAGGGGCGGAGCTAAAACCAAGAAATAATTAATTACTCGGTTAATATGCATAATTCACATAGGGGTTATTCAGCCATAACACTTCTTTTGGTCTCCTCTATAACATATTTTTTTGCACTTGACTCATAACTCATAGCGATTTTCACTGGCAACTCTGAGAGTGAGCGAGAGTGCCACTCTACTCTGGCAAAGCGTACTCCGAAACTGCAGATTCGCCGTGAGATCTCGGATTCGTTACTCCCAGTGGAGGGCGTTGGTAATTTTCGGAGTAAACGGCAGCCATACTTGTTTACACTTTTACGCTTGGATCCATGTTTCCCGCGCTAACGAACGAACGCACTCTGGATATCCTACTCCGACTTCAAAGACGGAGTAGCCGAGAGTACTCTTTTTCACTCGAAACGGAGTGAGATTCCCAGTGAAGGGCGTCAACAAGAGTAACTCCTAATCTGGCTGGCTCAGTGAAAGACGCCGCCGCTACTCGGAGTAAAAAAGAGTACTCTCGTCTAGAGTACTCTAGAGTAGCCAGTGAAAATCGCTATCAAACTCAGCGGCCATTGCTGTGGGAAAATAGGCGCGCTTTTTAAATCTTTGCTAGGAGACTTGTATGCCGCACAATTTATTTCGTGTTCTACGCCACTTCGTAGTTTAAAACTATTTAACAAATTGATCGGAAACTGTGTGGTTTTACTGGCCTTTGAATTTTCTTGTTTTAGTTATTCTGTTCGACTTCTTCGAATTTTAATTTTTTGAATTTGCTCTTTACAATGGTGCTAATTAACGCACTTTTATGTAATATGTACTCCAGTACTAATTTTACCAGTCTTAACTTTTATAGCCTTAATAGTCCTGAGAAACCTTCGAAAGGAGTTTAAGTCGAAATGAGCACTGCTACACAATTCTTTCTCACGGAATTCTAAACCTCGCTTTGTTTGAAGGAAGCGCTACAGAAGCCAAACCATGGAAGCGCCAATGAATGTTTAAAAAAAGCCGCCATTGCTGTGGGAAAATCTACTACTGGCGCTCCCCTTTATTCTGCACGCACCGAAGCATAGCCATGTCCTGTCTATAGCAGTGTTCTGGATCTTTTAAAAAGATCAGATCAAATCAATCGGCCATTTTTGATCTGATCGGCTTTGACCCTAAATTGGCAACGATCTGATCGATTTTTTTCAAGAAATTTACCGATCCAAAATCAGGCCGTCTAGTGGCCACTGTTTTAATTTTTATATTCTGTTTGTAACACCGTTTACTCCTACTCTTGTTTTACATAAAATGATCGGAACTTTGAACTGATCTTTGATCTGATCTGACCGATTTGGATCTTTTTGATCGGATCTAAATTTTCTGAAATTTTTCAACTTTTGATCTGATCACCCGATCAGATCAAAAGTTGAAAGTTGACAGAAGTTGACGACGATCGGAAATGATCTAAGATCACACAAAAAGCATCGATCCAGAACACTGATCTATAGTGTATATGATCTAAGGATACCTATCCACAACTGCGGTCTTAAAGGGGGAGTAAGGTTTCAAAATGAAAAAATACATGTTATAGAAGAGACATGTTCTGGCTGAAGAACCCCTATGTCAATTATGCATATTAACCGAGTAATTAATTATTTAGCGGTTTAAGCTCCGCCCCTTTCCCCCACTTTTCAAATTTTCCTATCCTTATAACATTGGGGGACAGTTGGCCGGAGGCCTAGCGACTTTGCCTATGAGCGCATTCAAAATCGATCCCAGATCTCATAGGTACCGTACCGTGACCTTTCTTTTGAATGCTCAAACAAGTCTGTAGGTGCTTTGGTTAATTTACAAGCTCAATCACAAAAATATGACTTTTTCTTCGCGCCGTGACTTGCGGGCTCCGCTCAACGCTATGTAGGAAGCGTTACCCGCAAAGTGGGAACCGCCGCGTTCGGGCCCATTGCCAGGGGAAGGGCTCTTGACTGCGAAGCCGACCCGAAACTTGCCTAAAGGCTCCCAGGCGCGGATCTCGGCCCGGCAGGACGGCAATCGCGTGATGGCGCGAAGAAAACGTCGTTTTTTTGTGATTGAGCTTATAAATTAACCAAAGCACCTACAGCCTTGTTTGAGCATTCAAAAGAAAGGTCACGGTACGGTACCTATAAGATCTGGGATCGATTTTGAATGCGCTCATAGGCAAAGTCGCTAGGCCTCCGGCCAACTGTCCCCCAATGTTATAAGGATAGGAAAATTTGAAAAGTGGGGGAAAGGGGCGGAGCTTAAACCGCTAAATAATTAATTACTCGGTTAATATGCATAATTGACATAGGGGTTCTTCAGCCAGAACATGTAGTTTGGTCTCTTCTATAACATATATTTTTTTCATTTTGAAACCTTACTTCCCCTTTAAGACATAAGTGGCGCTAAAAGCCGCAGCGTTGTGGATAGTATCCACGTTTGTTCCGCCCCCAATTTAAAGATCCGTTCCGTTCCAGATCCGTTCCGCTCAAAGATCGGATAATTGTATGGAAAACAATTCAAAAAATTAAAAAAGTTTCTAAGTGTGGCGACTAGACGGCCCAAACACTAGACTGCCTAGCCACAAGATGGCGTGGTATGAGAATGGTAAATTTCCCGAAAAAATCGTTCCGTTCCGCCCAGAAGAGCGGAGCGGAACGAAACGGAACGGAGTTTTCCGGGAAGTTCCAGAACACTGCTGAAGGCGCGGTATATCTCTACGCAACTCGTACCACTAGCGTCACCTAATGGCAGAATGATAACGCACTTGGAAGGCAGAATTCGTACAAGGTGTTTGAAATGAACCTGTAAATCGAAATTTATAGCGCCTATAAAATTATAAATAACTGATCAATAAATAATTCATGACTGAGATGGTAATCAGGCTGGCTCGATTCAGCGTTTATTCGCTTCATGAACCGTGTTGGCTGGATGGGCCTACGAGCCAGAGAAATTGTGAACAGACAGACGGGGATAGGGAAGGGACAAAGGACAAGATGAGGGCGAAAAAATTGGCCACGAGTAATTTAAGAGCAAATGGGAGGAGAGAAAAAATAATCAGTCAACAGAGAATCACTCGCCAAAGAAACTTCCCCCTTTTTAAATCAGCTGTTGTTTCAGAATCTTCCTGCACCGAACTAGTTTTTAACAATAACGGAATAACGTTCCCCCAAAACATAATAGCCAAGATAATTGGGCAATGAATTTCTGTGGTGGGTAAGGGAGAGAGGAAAGGGGGGAGATATAGGCGACAGAAAACTAGAAAAAGGGAGGGAATGGGTTTTTATTTGTTACATTAGTGGTAGTGTTCTTTTTAAAATCTTTTGTTCTCTCGTTTGCACAAAATGTCAGTTTTTTAATTTTATCAATACTTTTTTTTACTTTTTGGAGGGCTAGCACAGTATAACATATTCGATATTCTACATAACGATACCTTAAAATTCATACTCGTTAGTAACACTCCATAGGAAAATGGATTAAAAACTAATGCATAATTTCAACACCTAAGAAAGTTTCCCTTTTTCCATTCCGTTCTGCACATATCCAAGATCACCATCCTAGACTCCCCTTTCTCCCTCTTTGAATTTTTTCCTTAATTTACATGGTTAAGTTTCCCTTGATTTCTGCCTAAGGGGGTATCGGCCTAGAACACGAAATGGTTCCCGCGTCAAATGAAGAAAAAAATAAGAAATACTGGGAAAACATTGGAAGTGGGATGATACCGCGGAAACGTTTCAGTGTTGTTAACATATCTCTGCTCTACTCAGGGGAAACAGGGAAAACTCGCCAGACTATTGCTTCACTATCAATTTGTGTCTCCAATTCAAGAGTTATTTCACCCCAGCACAAGCATTCGCTGTGGGTTAAGAAGGGAAAAGAACTTTTAAAAAAAACTTTCGATCGACTCCAAGCACCACACACACTTTTCGATTTCATTCGTACACATTTTCCCGTGGCTGCCCCAAATTTGCCATTCCAGATACTTCTTAAGTGAATGAGAGGTTGACTGACGGATTTTCTTGCCCAACGCCATGCTAGTTGACCACATCATCAAAATTTCGAACGTTTCTTCCGTTGCCCGTATCTTGCTAGGTTAAGTCGCGGTAAGGGGGTTGCGTGACCAAAAAGCGAACGTTTGAATCCAAACCGCTATTTCTCGTGGACCGCAAGCTTTTTAGCGAACATTCTTCTCCTCCCAATAGCAAACACACTGATAAAAGGAAGACCTACCCGCTAGGAAAATGAACCAAACAATTTCTTTGGGCGGTGGGATTTCGGGTGTTTGTGTGTGTCTGTAGTTATGGAAAGTAAAAACCAGAGTCATTCGGGGTTCACAAAATTAAAAAAAAATATAAGGTCTAAGACATTAGCTATCACGCTTAAATTCTTTTTTAAATCGTTTTCCGTCCGGTAGGATCACTGCAGTTAGACACACGCAACACTCACTCGATTTACTCTTTTGAAGCCGAAATAGTTTTTTTTTCTTATTTTTTGCTTTGGTATTCCCTCCTCGTAAAACTAGCCAACACGTATGTTTCTTTTTTCACATAAACCCTCTGAAACCCTTCCCAAAGATTAGATATTTTCCCTCCCCCGAAGAAAAAGACACAGAGAGAAAAAACAGACAGGGGGCGGAGCCACATCTTAACCCTTCTTTTCTTCGTCAAGTTCTAAGCTTCGGTTATGTGTGCAGAAAAACCGCTTTCTTTCGCCATTTTTTTATATTTTCCTTTTTTTCAGGGGTTAAGGGTTGTTACCCGCCAGGCAAGGCCACGCCCCCTGCTCACTAACAACAGTTTCCTCGACTGGTTGTGTCACAAAACATGGCAGTGTTTCAGCCCCACTGTTTCTTTGTCCCGGAGGTTTTTCGGGTTCAGTGTTTTAAGTCTTCTGCGTCATGAATTAACTTCCGTTCATCTCGAGAAAAATCCGAAAAAATAACAAAAATATCGGTTTGCAACACTTTGGCTCCATGTCAAACTTTCTGCGTCCATTCGTTGACTTTACTTTTTTGTTTTTATAAAGAAAATCGTCCTAAACGGCAGTTTCCGTATGACTGCGCGAGGAAATCCTGTCGGCTTCCATAATAGGCGGCCCCAATTCGTTGTCTCCCCCAGCATAGCCTCCTCCGCCTCCGCCCAAGTGGGAGGCCGGTGACGCGTCCACGTAGTCGATGGAAGAGGTCTGCGACAAGCGTTTAGAGGCGGCTTGAGCTTGTTTCTGCAAAACGGCGGCCAAGGCGGGATTGGTACGCTCCATGTGACGCGCGTCGACCCCCTGACGGAACGCGTTAACTACGCGGATCTGCACAGGTGGAAGGGGATGCACGGTCGACAAGCATTCCGCCACAAATTTGTTTTGGGGGGTAAAAAAGGTTTTTTTTGGAGACAGGATGCATTAGCAGGTCGTAAGGTATTTTTTGAGGAGGGTTGGAGACATTCGCAGCCCAACGGAGCATATCCAGCGACGAGCGAGAAGAGGGCGTGGTTCACAACGGAAGGCACGGGATACCGAGTAAAGGTTTTTGTCAGCGGGTTTTCAGGATGGGAGGGAAATAAAGAAAGAAAACTGAGATTAGGATGTGTTTTCAAACCAACTAAAAATATAAGACGTTCAAGAATCTGGCGCTAAACTCAAAATTCGAAAACGAAAAGCAACGACGGACCCAAAACGAACGAAAAATAACTAAAAACAAGTGCTAATAGATTAGCTACGAAAAGTAAACACGACCATAGCCACAGTTAGTCAGAAACCTTAAAAACCGAGAAAAACTGGCTCGCTTTTCTCCATTCATTGTTGGCCCGCAACCAAAACCGAACCGAACCGAAAAGCAGTCAATGTTAATTAATTAGTCCAAACTCAATTCCCAAGAAAAAACAACTATTATAGTGAAATCATAGTGAAAGATTAGGAAACACAGAAAGAATCTTAGTTAGTTAAATCATAAAGTAAAGCGGAAGCATAAAAGCAAATTTCAAGTAAATTTTCCCGCATCAAAGCTCGATTTCTTGGAAAATTCTCTCCACAAGGCTCGAAAAATATCTAGTTACAAAATGAAAGAGCTCTGGAGAATACGAAGCACCACTGCATGTCTTTTAGACCGAAAACCGATATCAGCCATCTCTTAATTCGTCCAAAATCGCCAAAAACTCGTTAACTTATAAGAAAAAACGATCTAGAAATCCAAGCCAACCATGCAAACATAATACCGTAAATTCAAAAATTAAATAAATAATAAAAACGGGAGGAATTATTTATGGAAAAGCGAAGGGAAAAGATTAGATGGAACAGCAAAATTCTTCATCACTCACTCTCTATGCCCTTTTTCCCCCGACACATATTATTTTCGACCCCCAATAGAAAAATGAAAAAGATAATAATAATAAGTAACGAAACTTCCCATGGAGGTTTAAAGGAGGGAAACTATGTGCTACGTGCCCAAAAGCGATAAAGCAATATAAGGTTATTTTCTGGTTGGATTTTTTTTTGGTCAAAACCATTTCCGATTTAAAGGGACGAATAGCATTCCCCAAAGCACAGATATCATGCCAGCAAGATTTTTGGGGGGTAAAAGTGCAAGAGATGCAAATAGAGGAGAAGATACGCCGAGCAGCTTACAGCTTGGTCTGTGGTACTCTTGCTGTAGGGGACCGGAATTAAACGTTCCTGTAATTCACCCCCAATCACCTTAAAAGGGGAAAAAAGCAAAAAAGACACAAAAATAGAGAACGAGGTTAAAAAGTTCCAGGGGTCACTGTTTAAAGGTCCCATACTGTTTTTTTTCTTTGAACGGACACAAAAAAATGAAAAAATATTTTCCCGCCACCCAATGCAAGTATTTTGAGCGGCATCCCAGTGTGAAAAATCCAGGGTAAGGAGCCAAGCTTGAGCGAGAATAGTAACGAGAGAGTAACGAGAGGAGAGAGAGATTTGAATGCGAGGTCTATATGTGTAGAGTTGTAGAAAAAATCATTAGAAAAATGAGGTTTGGGGGGACAACGGTCACAAGGTTTTACGAAACGCCGAGCAATGGTAGGACGTCTTATTTAGCAAAAATCCCGCGTAATTTTTGGGAGGGGTAGAAAGGGGACCACCAACGGAGGCTAAATAAAAGTATTGGCTTGGAGGGGATACTTTATGGATAATTCCGAGTGGAGTCAAGAGATAGGAAGACAGAAGGATTAAATGTAGACAAATAACAAAGCTTTTAAATGATCTCACAAAAGGAAACAATAAGAGACAAAAGGTTTTGCACACATTTTCTCCGCAACGCTCGCACTCATCAACAATCACACGCCGGACTGTTCTTTAGGAGTTTGAAATAAATACCCAAGAGGTAGAAGAGGTGGGAAGCTGTTTTTCTTTAAGAAAAGGGATAAAGCTCAATCGTAAATAACCCAAACGAGCAGAAAACTGTACTAATTATTCCGAAATAATCCCCAAACATCCATTAAACTTAAGGGAAGAATTAAAGGTAAAAATAATGTTACACAAGAAGCTCATTAATTTTAACCAGGCAATAACGCCCAACATACTCCAAATTAAGACTTTTCATTTCTCATGAACGTTCTTGTGGACATGCAGTGGCCGCCTATAACGAAAAATTAACAGTCCTCCAAAATATGAATATAGTTCGTTGAACTTAAATTCCCTCTCAATCGAGCGATACGACGCGGGAGCCAAAAGAAAAGCGAAACTAAAAATCATATAAGCGAGAAGAAGCTGTAAAAGATCCACAAAAAGCAGTTTCATAATTCGACAGAGACCCAAGAAAAAGTTGATCCTACCCCTAAAAAAACTTCCTTCGCAGCGCCCATTATTTGTGTTGTTTTTGTAAGAAAAGTAAGGTTAGGTTTATACGAGTCTGAGAGCCCACAGAAATAACACTGGCAACTGGCACACCGTAGGACATAGACCCAGCCCAAACCATCACCGTTCTTAAGAGAGGTTAACAGACGAAGCACTTTTCCAACGGTTTTTAGGGTTGTTAGTTAAGAGTTTTTTCCCGCCACGAATACAGTTGGCTGCTTTTTATTTAGATACTCGTTTCATGCACCCGGCGCGGGAGCCCGGGCAGGTCGGGGAGGAGCAAATCGTCCGCGGGGGCAAGTACAGGCAAGAGGGCAGAAGGAGGCGAAGTGGCAGAGGGGCTAGGTAAGCTAAACTGGGCCAACTGCTGCGGGCTCAGGGGTTGGTAAGGTTGTGGTGGGTGGAAATGGTGTCCATTCTGGACGCGCGGTAAAGCGTTCGCCCCTCCTCCCGCGCCTGGCACTGAAGCGGTGTTTGTTTTGGGCAGCCTAAAAACATTCGTACCGGCAGCCGAGGCAGGCGCATTGTGGCGGCTCTGGTGGAAGTTGGCGAAGGCTGGGTGCAATTGCATGCTATTGTTGCCTGCCGTGCCGTTGCCGGCGGCGTATTCAGCGGTAGCAGAAGGAGCAGAAGTAGTAGTAGCAGTAGGAGAAGCATGGTTGTTGGAGTTGACGGTCAAATGAAGTCCCTCACCGGTGGCTAAAGGCGAGGTGTTGGATTTGAGGGAGGGGTCTTCGTCAATGTAAGTGATGTCCGACATGGGCCTGAGTGCCGAGTGGCTCCGCGAGCTGCGCAAACTGTGCAAACTATGAATGGAGCGTTTCTCTTCCATGTCTTCCAGCGTAGATTTGAAAGCCCTGATTACGCGGAGCTGTAGAAATAAATAGACGGAATACACAGAGCCACACAAAAAATAAATTCTCGATAAAAAAACTCTTGGAACCACAAAATGTACAAAATAATAATTGCTTTTAAAAATCGGAAATAAATTAAATAAATTCATCAACAAAAATGAGCAAAAGGCGCCAAAATCTGTAAATGGGTACCAGCCTCAAGAATATAAGCAAGGTAAAAAAGAATCGTCGTAAATTGACACGAGCTAAATAAATAGGGGATACTTTAAGTAGAAGAATTGAATATTAAAAATTAAAGCTGCGTGCAGCGAAGTAAATTCAAATAATTTCTTTAACGAATTTAAAAGGTTTGCCCTTCTTGTTTAAAACGTTAAAGCTTCAACACGACCCATTTTTTTCTCAAGCTTAACAAAATACGTCTAGATGGTGCCAGCTGTTGTGGTTTGGAATGCTTTTTCGTACTCGAAATTTCTGCGTAGTAAGTTCTGTAGCAAGTGCCTTGCAGACAATTCGCGTTTTTGGCAGTTTAGCTTTGCGTATAACATACACAACTTAATCACAGTGGTCGCGAAAAGTCACAAAGTAAATGTGAAACATTTTAGAAACAGCACCGCAACATAGCTTACGCAAGTAGTAGTAATACATAAAATTCTAGAATAACGCGAAGTGAAAGCTTTAGTCGTGTCAATTTAGCCAACGTAATAGCATCAGCGCCTGAGAAAAACCAATTTAAAGTCTTTCGCTTCCATTATAGGCAATAAATCTTATAAAAGTGCAATATGGTGCGCTTTCATGCCCAAGAAATGTATCAAAACGGGTAATGCAGAAGAGATAGGGAAATAAGTCTGTAGCTGGTGGTGTACGCGATGGGGATTCCCCAAAGTACTTTGGAATCCAAGGCGAAAGTTCAAAGACGGAGCAGATTTCCCCTGGGGGCGGGCGTGTGTTTGGTTGTGTAAAAAGAAACAGCGCAGAGAAAGTGTGTGTACGTGTGCGTATAATAACTAATAAATTCTATAAGAAATCTAATAAGATAAATAAGAAAATAAGTCCTGAAAATAAAATTATACGGATCGGTTTTCACTCAAAATTAAAGGGAAGAAAATCAATTGGACTCGGATTCTTCCTAGGCGGGAGGAGGCGGGGTCGGCCATGCGACGAATACGTCCAATGCGTGAAGAAAAGTGACGTAGTAGTAGTAGTGCAGACCATAAAAGGAACCTAATTAATTCCCCCAAAAAAAGTTGTCCCAAGAGGGCGGGGCTTAATTTCAGAGGACAAGGGGGCGATATTCTCTACGTAGGGCTCCAGCGAATCGTTCGTGATAGTCGGCATTCAAACTACTTTTTAGAAGAGGGGAGGGAGCAGGGCTTTCACGGGCCAAATCTCTCATGCACTGAAACATCGGGGGTAAAAAAACTCCCCAAAATTCCCTTTTAATCATTAAAGAATTAATAATAATTTTAAAAATATCAACAAGACCCCTTTTCCCTTGCGGTCGCCAACAGCCTTTAGTAAGGTGATTAGTTAGCCTCTTTATGAGGGGTATTCAGGCTCCAAAAATCCCTCAAGAGAACTACTCGAATTAAAACGGTTTTTGCAATAAAAGTCTAGCCTAAGCCCATAAAAATGCCAAGGAATTACGGGCTTTTCTGGTAAAACATTACTCAATAACTAAATTCCAAAGATTAATGAGGCAATAATCCCCAAAATCAAACGGAGAATAAAAGGGGGTGGGGCGAGCACTGTACCTGAGTCTGCAACCGCGTGAGGCCACGAATCCAGAGGATTTGCCCAGTGGAGCGCTTCTTATCTTCGTCGTCTTTGGAGTCGATGGATGCGATCGCTCCGGCAATATCTTCAGGATGATCTCGTCCCCATCTGACGTAAAAAAAATATTCATAACAAATTCCAGTCATTTTGACATTAGTTTCACAGTCAAGTAACTTGGCGAGTTTGGACATTTAAGTTCAAAAAGTCCAATCAATAAGTTTAGACATTTAAAGGAAAAAAAAACGACATCGGAACCACCATAGGTAAAGGTTTTTGTAAGTTTAGGGTGCGAAAATAATGTTTCTTTGATTAAAAGGGTTTTCATACGATAGGATCTTGGGGATCTTCCGGGTGGGAATGGTGGTGACAACTTGTCCCCAGAGCAAGGTGCCCATGCCAAAGAGCAAGCACCACATCCATTGCTCGACTGTTAAAGGAGAGGTGGAGAAGGCACGCCCACCGAACTGGATAATGACTACCTGAAAAGAGCATTTGTAATTTATCCGGGTAATTTGAAGCTCTTTACTTGTGAAGCTGCTGTCGCAATCCAAATCAAGTAGTAGATGGCGTTGGAAAAGATGCCTTGGAACACGTTTCTCTGGCCATGGATTTTGCGTGCGTTAATTTCGTTGAAGAGCGTCATCATGACAAATGTGTTGAAGACGAATGTAAAATGCTGCGAAGGAGGTGCATTCAAGGGAGCATACCTTCCCGAATCAATGTCCAGAAACAGTTCACCTAAGTTCATGTAATTCGGTATTTTAGCTCTCGTTTTCCAAAATCGCACACGAAAAATGATTCAAAGTACTTGAAAAAACTTAATTGGATGCCGATTAGGTGTAAAAAATGAATGAAAAGTTCTCAAAGAAAAGTTACCAAAGAAAAGTAGGTAGAAAATGACGGTTAATTGGTAGACGGCCTGTCCCATGATGTTTTTCGTCATCGTCCGTGAAATGAGCGGCTTAGTGCGTCCATAAGGCTTCCGCAAGAGCAAATCCGAAGTGGGCATCTCCGTTGCCAATGCCAACGAAGCTAACGTGTCCATGATTAGATTCACCCACAACATTTGCACCGCCTGTATAATACAACTGTTTTATTCTGAATGAAATTCCTATGGTTGATTAGCAGTAGCATTACGAATTAAATTAATATTACTATTGTTATTAAAAAAAATGAACAGCCATTTGGCGGTAAACTATTCGAACCTTCAAAGGGGAATCCTGGACAAAACAGGCTCCGGTAAAGGCCACAATCACGGCCACCACATTGACAGTCAACTGAAACTGCAGGAACTTGGAAATGGAGTCGTACACGTTACGCCCCCACATGACTGCTTTCACAATGCTGCTGAAATTATCATCTGTGAGTATAATGTCCGACGCTTCTTTGGCAACGTCTGTACCAGCAATACCCTTAAAAGACAGGAAACATTCGTTAAATTACAAGCTCATATCATCCAAAATACCTATTAAACTAAGCCTAAATACGGTTTATGATAACAGAGAAAACTGGGAACCAATAAAAAGACCAGGAAATGAGGAAAAGAATTGACCGGAAATTAAGGAACATCTCAAACTTTCTTCTTACCATAGCAAAGCCCACATCAGCTTTCTTGAGCGCCGGCCCGTCATTGGTGCCATCCCCAGTGACGGCTACCACTTCGCGATTCTCGGAAAGTTTGGAATCAATAATCCCTTTGACTAAAATGTACTTGTCCGTGGGCGATGAGCGCGCCAGCACCCGCAACTTGGGCCAGACCTTATCCAGCAACTCCTGTTGGACCTAAACACATCCAAAGTAACATGTAATTTAGAGAACATCCCACGACCATCTCAATATCTTTTTTTAAATTTTCTTTTTCAAGTCTTACTTCTCCATGCTCATCTCGTATCCTCTGGTTAAATTCTTTGCCCTCAAGTATCAAAAAGTCGTCATGGGGACGTACAATGCCGCATTTCATAGCGATGGATCTCGCAGTGTTAATATTGTCACCCGTGACCATCCGCACCGTAATTCCGGCGCGCTGACACTTGCGAATAGCTTCGGGCACCTACAAAACCGAATGAACCTTTTGAAAGCCCCTGCCCAATCCCTTTTTTTCTTTACGAGGCGAAATGAAAGGAAAAAGTCTCGAGTCTTACCTCGGGACGGACGGGGTCTTCGATGCCCACGACGCAGAGACAAGTGAGGTTGTTGATGATGTTTTCTTCGTCATCCCAATTGGGTTCGTTCTCGTAGCGCACTTGATTAATCTCGGCCTTGCCCGGCGCGGGAATGAAATCTCGATAGGCGACGGAGATGGTACGCAAGCCGTCGCAGGCCATGGGTTCAATGACGTCACGGACCAGCCGTTCCTGCATTTCACGAGTGAATTTCTCCAGCTTGCCATCAGCGCCGCAAATAAACGCACATCTAAAACGAAAAAGGATTTTTTTCTTTTAAGGAAGGTTCTCTCCCTTCCCCTGTTAAGTTGCGATGGAGAGATGGAGAGCCCATTTACTTCTTCATAACCATTTCCGAAGCTCCTTTGGTCAAAATCCGATAGCCGCCGCCCTCGCGCGGGATCACCGTGCTCATCGATTTGCGGACCGAATTGAAAGTGTAGACGCGGTGGAACGTCTCTTCCGGTTGATCATCTCGGATCTTCTGGTAATCCCGGCCCATATCCAGGACAAAGCCCAGTAAAGCACACTCTGTCTTGTTGCCTAATTGCTTCGGTAAATCGGTTGGTTTCTCCCTCTAGAGAAGACAAATATCGAGTTTTTTTAATACAAAAAAATATATTTAAAATCAACGAAAAAAATAAAATAAGAAAAGGTGAAGGGAGGCTTACCATAACTCGAGACGTGTATGCACTGTTAATGGCAATGGCTTGCACCAGCAATTTGCCTACATTAGGCGGCAAGGAATCAAACTTGGGCGTGTGTTTGTGATGCGCTCCAGCGAGATAGGACTGAACCACTGTCATCCTATAAATAAAAAGAATAATAAAAAAACACCCTTAGCATACGAACAAAAAAAAATAAACAAGTGGACTCGCATGCTCTCACATGATAACGTCGCACCCCATTCCCGAGAAATAAAACAGAATAAAAGAGTCGTTACCTATTAGTGGTAAGCGTACCAGTTTTATCCGAGCAAATGGCAGTGGCGTTACCCATAGTTTCACAGGCGTCCAAATGTCTGACCAAATTATTGTCCAACATCATTTTCTAAGGGAAAAAAGACGGGAAAAGGACGTTAAAGCACGTGTCTTTCTTTGGGTCCCTGGGAGCTCGAATTTCCATAAACCCCAATCTCCTTCTATTTACTTTGACTGAGTAAGCCAAGGAGAGCGTGACAGCTAAAGGCAAACCTTCCGGCACGGCCACTACCAAAACTGTTACACCGATGATGAAAAACTTGACGAAATAGTTAAAGTAGCGGTTTTCCCATTGCAAGCCTTGGATCACGAAAGTTCGGATGCAGAACTGCGTGATTAAAATGATTACAGTCAGCACCGCAATAGTCGAACCTAATCATAAAAAACAAACAGATCAGTAACTCTTCATACACAGATCAGCCATCAAAATTAACGTTACTTCAGATCCTAAAGAAAATCACTTATTTCTTAATTAAAATACAAGTGACGTGAACAATCTACGAAAAAAGAGGATCAGTACGTCTAATTAGAAAATAAATACTACAGTTTCTTTGGTAAAATAACAAATATTATAACTATATAATAAATCTTAAAATAAACAATAAATAAAAAGGTTGTCTAACCAAGTAATAAGTACCTAATGAGACAGTAAATACCATAATACAAAAGTTACTGGATACATAATTGAATTAAAAGAATCGGGAACGACTAATGCCAGAAGCGTAGGGCAAAAACGTACCGGCGTATCCGATTTGAATGGCCAATTTGGTGAGCTTCGCTTGTAAAACCGACTGTTCCTTCTTGGACGACTCGGCTTTCTCAATCTTGTCGGGTTTCTTCTCTTGCGTATCGTTAGCTTCGGCCATGTTATCCACAACAGGCAAAGGGCCATGGCTGTTGAGCGTCACGCTGCCTTCTTCCACATCACCTAGAACCACCCAACAGAAAAACGGTGTCAGTTTTCCCTATTCACTAGCATAGACTCGATCCCCAAATCCATCTTAACGTACGACTTTTTTGGGTTAAATAATAAATAAAAAAAATCATGCGAGCCTTTTTTCCTTACCTTTGCTCCTTTTGCGTTGCTTTTTGGCTTCTGTGTGGTGTGGCAGGTTTTTTCGGCATGGGCAAGATGGAAAGGGCGCATGCAACAAAAAAGGAACCGAAAAATAAAAAAAAGGATCAGAAACCCAAAACTTAGAAAACGGCGTCTTTCCACATTCCCTTATTAAATCTTTGAGGGATAAAAAAATGGCATCGCATCGCTACTCTTCCATTCACTATAGCCTCAACTACACAATGTGGCTACATTTCGCATAAGAAATGATAGATTGTTCCAAAAAATGTTTTACCTGGTTATTCTATCTAAAAACTGAATTTAAAAAAAAAGAAACTTCCCATCCCCAATGCCATGCCAAATGCTCTTTTTTTCCTCCCTTATTAGCAGGAACCTTTTACAAAATCGGGTTGGGGTAAAACAAAATATAATAAGTTAAACCCAAATATTAATCTCCGAAATTTGCTCCGAGTCTGATTGGAGAAATACGATTCTTACTGGCAGCCACTACTAATTTAAAATAGCACGAAATGAGGCATATTCCAACTGACTAGCAACTATATCCCAAAGCGCTGCTGCTGCCTCTTGCCTGACTACCAACGTAGTGTGATATGGGCCCAAAAAAGGGTAAAAAAATATGGAAAGGTGATGCTGACCTTTTTTCTTGGCCTTTTTCTCAGCTGCATGTTCATCTGCGGCGGCTCCCAAGAGCGTAAAGATGATGCCAGCTTGAGAATTGATGCCTACAGCCGTAACCAGCATTTTCCCACTGCCTTCCATCACGTGGGTACCTATTTCACACAGATATTGGATTACGTATGCAAACGAATGTCTTCAATGAAGAAAAAAACATGGAACTAGAAATAAGAAACGGATGAGAAATGGACCATACCTGAGAGCAGCATGGGGTCGAAGCCTTCGCCTTTCTTTACGTGATCGGATTCGCCCGTCAGTGAAGACTCGTCGATTTTCAAATCATTACTCTGGATGAGAACACCATCCGCTGGAAGCAAATCGCCATATTTGACCTGTTTAGCAATAAAAAGTACGATTTTAAGCAAAAAACCCAGTTAAAATTGGGCTCTAAATAGAGGACTTAAACAAATATGCGTTACTATTAAATTAAAAAAATATAAATGAGCGATGTGATGAGAAATCGATTACATACTGCGCTACAAAATGACAGTGAGTTTCCGGCCGAGGATCCATAATTAATTACAAAAAAAGAAAGACTTGTTTCAGAACCATCTCCCTCGAACAAATCGATCAATAATTAATTAGAAATAAAAAATACTAAATTCATTCAAACGTTACAAAAAGTAATGGAAAAAGATTCCGTAATTAACGAAAAATAAAAGCTAAGTAAACTCAGTTTCTTCAAAAATGTAAACGCAAACTTTTTAAACAAAGTAAGTTATGCTCAAGATAAAACTAATCTCTTGGCGTAAAGTGGAACACAGGGAACACTTTCGTGGAAATAAAGGAAAAGTTTTCCGACTGAAGAAGAACAGAAATAGTTGCACGCTCAATTACAATCCAAAACCCGGCACTTGAGTAATTATAAAAAATTCCAACAACCTAGTTAACAAAGTTAGGGTTAAACTTGTTAGCCACGCCCAAATACAGCCTAAAAAACACTAAATTAACTCTAAATGACAGTTATTGTAAAAACGACACTAATACTACTTGTTCATTTTTATAACATTCATTATAATACCAACAAGTTATAATAATAACGAGTAAAGCGCTCAAATAACCGAACAAGTGAATTATTCTCCTAATCTAACCTGGCCTTGTCGCGTTGAATTTGTATTACCGTTTATTTTATTACTATTATCATTATTATTATTATTACATATTAATTTTTATTTCTTGTTCTCTATCGGTCTTACTTGACAAATATCGCCGACAACAATATCTGAGACCGGAATTGGCTGACTTTCCGAACCACGGATGACGGTAAACTTGTGCTCGCCTTCAATCCGCGATTGGAGGCCTCGAAACTGTCGCTCTTTGGTGTAATCATTAAAAGCAGTGACGACGACGACAACAATGACCGAGACCAGAATGGCCACGCCTTCAATCCACTCGTGACTCTTGTCTTCCTCGTGGCCATCTTCCTCTGTTAAGTAGAATGCAACAATTTTTCTCATTAGTCACCATCCGGCACCTCTTTCAGCCCCGCCTATTTACAAACTTTGGTGGTTCCCATGCATCAATACGCCCAAAAATTCACCGAATCTCTGGACTCTTTTTTCTTTTCTTTTTTCAATACAAGGGTATACAATTACGTTTTTACAGCGAACACGCAGGTGACTTTTTCAGGTTTTGTATGGAGCAGAAAAGTATGAAGAACACGAGCAAGGATATTTTTTTTTTACTGCGGACAAATTGATTACGAACAGGGTCTGTTAACCCTTTCTTGGTCCCTTTCAAGCGGCAATTAGTCAGCAAAAGAGAGAGAAAGAGAGATACGAGAGAGACTGACAGCAACCACACCGGGGAAGACGTAGGGTGAGAAGTTGTTGGGAGAAGGGTTATGAATTAAGACCACGCCTACCTCCCCATCCGTCTTCGTCGTGGACTAAAAAGCGATTCGCGTTAGGAAGATCCCCAAGAAGAATTATTGAGCAAGAGACACAAAAGAATGATTATTCCCATGCATTACGAAAATGAGAAAAAAACGTTTTGACGACAAAAAATAAATAAAAAAAGACCATCACATTTTTGCAAGTTCTTGTTAGAAAGGATGACTCATATCTTACCTTCTAATTAGGGTGGGTAGCCATGAAAGGGCGCAAGAAAAAAGAAAGGAAAAGAGATGCAAATTAGTCGTTAAGAAATGGGAGTTGGTTAAGAAGCTCTGAGGATGCAAAACAAACAGATTAACCTTTGCCCAGGCTTCCCACGCACTTTACGTGAGTATAGAGACGAAGAGACCGGGAAACAAACCAGTCTTTTGAGCGGAAAATTACTCGTTTTTTTTTGTACCCCGTATTTGCTTGTTGAAAGCATTTCCCTTCAAGCGTGGCATTTGCAATTGCCCTATCCGATTTGAACCCTTGACATTTTAAAATTTCACGCAAGAAAAAAGGAAGAACAATTTCACCATATGGTCCTGTCCTTTTTTGTTGATTTAATATTTATTCATCCATTTTTCTTTGTTTATACCTTCACTGGACGGGATGAAGGATAGCAGGAGTGAAATTACGGCAGCGACTTCGAGAATGATAAGCGTAACATCTTGCAAGGCTTCCCAGACGAGACGTAAAAAAGTTTTGGGCGGTTTAGGCGGGATCTCATTCGAACCGAAAGTTTGCTTCCGGTGCTCGATATCTTTGGGTGACCCCGATAAACCTACGAAAGTGGGAAACACATAAATAATTAAAAATGACAACCAATAAAAGAAATAAAGTAAAAGAAATAATAAATAAAATAACATAAGGAATAAACAAAATACCACACATGAAGTAAAGACACAACAAATTACTAGTAAACATATCCCATTTCTTTCCATTCGAACGACAGAGAAAGTAGCATCATTATGTTTGTCTCTACTCGTTGGGGAAAAATTTTACGTGTGATCTTTTGTTTGTTAAAAGCTATCTTTATCTTTTTTTCCCCTTTCCGTCTTAAGCCATTCGACACTTGTTTCCCCTTTTTCCACTTAAGCAAATGGCAACAATGTTCAGGATGTGTATACACGTTTCTCTAATCTAACCTTCCTAATATTTCTTCCTTTCGCCAGGCCTATCTCATCACATTACGTTCTTTTTCTCCTTTCTTATCATATTAAGTTAATGCGTTACTTATCCTTATTAAGGACGTACAAAAGTTAAAGTAGTAAAGTAGACTAAGCGTAAACAAAGCGACGTTTTAGATACTAAGAAGGAGACTCGTAAAATGACTTATTCCTAATTCTCTTTGTCAAGTACTATTACGACATTTTGTTGCTAGTAAAGTCACAGATGTTTACTAACTAACAAGAATGAAATGAGACTTCTTTCTGAAATGGTAGGAATTTGTTTTTAAAGCTATATTGTTCATTTTGTTTTTTAACCGATTTCCTGAGAACTGGAATAAAATCGAGAACAAACTGCCTTCCATAGGTTTTTACAAGTACTAATTCGGTCTATTTGAGAGGATTAAGGAAGGATTACTTTGATCTAAAACGAAATCCATGAAGCCTTTAAAATGAGATACGTTATTCTTTACGTCAAACAGATCTAGCCAAAAGATAAGGAAAACACGCGATGTCCTATGTAAAAGCTCAATTCAGCACCGCGACATTTGCCTTACCAAACCCATTTCATTGTTGTTACCAACAAAATAAAGACGGATGCCGGCATCGGAATGCGAGCCAAGTAGTCACCTCCCACTTTTACAGGCTTGCAAATTTAAACTGGTCCTTACATAACGCTCTTTTCGTACAACAGCTTTTCTTATGCAAAATTCCTCCTTTAGATTTGCGAGTTTCGCAATATGAGAGCTAATCTCGCAAACTCTTAACCTTATAATCTTTTATTAAAAAAAACAGTAAAAAAATAGTTTGCAAGGTACGAAAGAGCTTTAAAGACTACTTATGCACAAACATAAGTTAAAAGAGCCCTTCGTGAGCGAAACCCATCAAGTTTTAAAACTGCTAGCTAACGCATTAATTCCTAATCCCTCTCTCACATTCCACACAGTCAAAGCTCCGAATCTTCTTATGGCAAATTAACACGCTCTCTCTCTGAAAGCGCAAAAACTGACTCGGGAGACACGAAAGAATGTGGCTTCAGGCTAAATAAAAAGGTTATTTTTATGTTACCTTCTGTGGGTGATGTGTACAATTTCTTGCAAATTTCCTGAATGCCGCCCAGCTCTCCTATCCGCTGCAATGCATCTCTTCCGCGGAGTTCGTTCAGCTCACGGAGATGCTTCACGCTCAGCCCGTACTGGGCGGGTCTTCCGTCCACGGTGGCCATGATTCTTCAAACACCGCCTGGGTGGAATTCACGCCGAACAAAACCTCCCTGCCGGCCCCTCCGTCGTTACAAAGACGGCCGTTCCAAGAGGGCGTGGTCAACTCGTGGGAAAAGAAACCTCAATCCCCCCCAAAACACAAATAAGGCCCACGAAGCCTCCTGCGCGGGGCTTTCCGGTAAACCGAAGAACCCCAAACGAAGAAAAACGGGCTCTAACCAACCTTCCTTACGCCAGCATCGTCACAAAACCTGGAAAAGACGGAAAACAAGCCAAACGTTAGTCTCTTTTCATGTTCAATTCAACCATTTGTCATTCTGAGTCTTCCACTTGTGCATTTACAACATGAAAAACTTGTAGCAAAAACTTCCCATCCTTTCTTTCCAGAATTTAAATTGTTCTCTTGGTTTTCACGTTCTTTACATCCCAAGATACCCTTCCTTAAACTTAGGAAAGATCAAATAGTTTTGAAAGTAAAAAAGAAACAGCACGAAACGGAGTGATACTTTTATTCACTGAATGGGAAGTTCAATTCCGACTTGAATGGGCGTTTCGGCTCGGGTACGTTGTGAAGGAAAGTGGGGTATATAATCCGGGGTATATATACAGGAGCAACAACTTGAAGGTTGCATTACGGCTGCCATTACTTTGGTGGAGCGCCTCGGCAGAAATAAACAGCGAAATAAAGTATGCATAATATATGCAAAGAGGGAAATGCCAAGCCCGGGGGAGGAGAGTGGAGCAGTAAGTAATATAACCCCCCTCCGTTCTCCGCAACAATGAATCCGTTTCATTCCCCTGAGCCAAGCAAGCATGATCCTCCCTGTGCTCGGCTTCGAAGGGAGGGAAACCACGCAGTGGAGCGCGTTCTGAGCCAAGAACTATGCGGCCCACCTACTATCAACGCGAGTGCGAACAATGGGCAGCACTTTCACGAGCAAGACTCCCCGCCATCGGACTCTATTTTCAACGACAAGATGGATTCGGACCCGAAACGACGTCGAGTAACGGACAGTAAAACGGTCCACATTAGAACCAGAATGCTCTTTTCTTTGGGAAATCCGAGCCAGAAACTTGATCAAAATTAGTGACCTGGTTGGCGCTGCCCTTTACATGAATTAAGTTCAACGTAAAATTTTACAAATACAACCATTTCTATTAAGTAAATTTGATTCGTTCTGTGACAATCGACTGATGAAGATGAATACGTATTCGTTTATAGGAGCAAAATATTAAAATGTTTCAAAAGAATGTTTCTAAAATTAGTTAATTAGAATTTTGCGTCGTTCAAACGGAGCACTACTACAGTAAAAGGTTAATTATAAGGAAAACAGTTTAAGGTTAAGGTTAAATAGTTGAGCAATACTTTAAGGTTAAGAGCAAACAGCGCATCCAAATTTCGTTTTTATGTGAAAGCAACTACTAAGTTGGAAAGTGTGGTTAAACATTTAAAAGCCGGTGTAAAACGAAGGGTTTAATGGTTAGGACTAACAGAGTAGTTGGAACGCACCCAAAACATCAAAAGGTAGTCAATTCATCGGTGCACAACTGACAGATCGACAGTTCAAAACTTGGCCCGAGTTCAGTTCAAAGGCGCAGAGCTAACTCAAAAGGAAGAAAACAGTCCAACAGAATTCGATAGAGCAGTTCAAACTAATGGTACAACTTGGTGAACAATGCAACTTGACCGATCAACAACGACCCACTTACTCGTTAAATCAGTCTAAAAGCACCCGACTACCGTAAATATTCCTTTTGAGTACACTAATTCGCTTCTAGCTTGCTTCAAGCACGATAAACCCAGAAAATAATCGTAAAAATATTCAGAACTAACTCTAAAAATTTAAACAAAGTTAAACAGCCAATTCGCGCTGTTCAATAGCTCTCACCCAATACCAATTAAACCCATCATTCAAACACCACAAAACCGTCGTTCCTTCAAACAAAGCAATCCTTTCCAATTCCAAACATCAGTCAGTCAACAACTACCGCAATTAAAAAAAACACACTAAATTTTCTAATACTTCAAGCTAAGCTCATCTCAAATTAGCAACTGAATGTTAATTTAATTTTTTCTTAAATTTAAAAAAATCAGATTCACCCGAAATTTAAGTTTCCATAGTAAATGCTTAACTTTACCTACCCCGTTTTAATGTTGCTAGGAAGTTTCAAACGCAGCCAAACACCATTTTAAAAATCTACCTTTTAACTTTGATCAATAAACCTTAAACTTACCGGGCAACACGTTCTCAGCCACGAATATGCTCTGTGTGCTGTCCAACTCGCTCACTAACGAGTGCTGGCCGAAGCCCCTGGGTTAAAAAAAACTCTGATAACCCCCTCAACACTAAAGTTGTATTCAGGCCCGTACACCTCTTATCGCCCGCAATCCTGATTACAACTCTCAAGCCGCCATCGCTAAAGATTATATTGTCTAAAAAAGAATGCCGGCAGAGAGTGGACCACGAGTCCGTTTACACAGAAAGTCCGTGTCTTCCCCAGTCCGTTTGACGTCAATGGAGTCAAGTGACTCAAATCAGTGCGAAGGATTAGAATTGATAAGCAAAATAGCTTTGCACCGTTCTCACCACACTATACATTTCTTTCTCTTTCGCCCCGTACCATATAATTTAGCCACCATATATTATATGCCCAGGGTTTCGGCAATACGCTATGGCACTAGCCCAGAATCATGAAAGTGGATGCCCTTTCACTGCCCCAATAAAAACCCATTGTTAACGTGACTTTCCGGGAAGAAAGGCCTCGCTAGAAACAGACCCCCAACGCAACCAAGCTTGCTTAATGCGAAGGCTGCACATAGATACACACCAGCAATAGCGACAACATGCTTGAGCAACAAAACGCAAACAGGATTTCGAGCCAAAGGGGATCAGACATGTGATATCCGTTGCATGGATATAGAGATCTCGGGCGCTCTCTCCCTCTGCGTTCGATGCCGGCTTTTCCTTCGACTCAATCAATAAATACAAGACATGGTAACCCCTTTTTCTTGTGTCCTTGCAAGGATTTCGTGTCTAGGCAGTTGCAAGCCACGCGACACGGAAATGGACCTTCCCTGGTGTCCCCAAACCGAAACCGATCGTTGCAAACTCGCATATTCATTACGTCTATTTTCTGTGTATTCCTTAGTAATTCGCGTGAATGTCATGTGTCCCGGAAACGATACCCAAGAGTGGAAATTGGCTACCAGTAGTCAAAACGACTTTTCCGTTCCAAGCTCAGGCGTTCTTTTTACCTTACGAGAGGTTTTATACCATCGCCAACAATGAACTCACGAATCTCCCGCCATTCGCGGATCTTGGTAGCGCCCAGTAACCAGGATTTAGCCAGCTCAGTTCAACTCAAGTTCACCTTGGGAGCCAAAATGACGACCTGCGAGAGCAGGACAAGGTTTGCGTGCAAGCCCCGCCCCCCACTCACGCAACAACTTCACGATTCTCTCTTGTCTCATAGAGCACACCCAAAACACACACACACATACACACAACACACATAAGAGCCCTGCCTGCTGCCCTTGATTCAATCGATAACCCTGTTCAGTTAGGACTCCGCCTCCTTTCACCTTGCCCGCTTGTGGAGCACTAAGGATTGAGAGATCGACTAGGAGTTGTGCTGCAAAAAAAAGACGCCCACTTGTCTCGGCGATGTGGGCGAACGACCAAAAATGCTTTCCACCTCTCCAAGTCCAAACTCTTCTTCTTCCTCTTCTTTCTAGGAAAAATGTTCAGACCCAAATGTGATCACAGCAGCCAAATTTCTCGACGCTTCGGAGTCGTGCTGCTTTTAGTTCCGGTGACACACCAAGGGACTGCTCTGGAATATCTTAGGGTAAAAAAAAACGCCAGAAATTAGAAAATTTCACACTCTTAAGAATCCCAGACCTGACTGCACGTAAGAATTGACAATTTCAATTTCAAACCCCAAAATCACTTCAAATCGACGTACATTTGTTCTATAGTGACATTATATTGTATTGTTATATTGTATTGTTTGCAGAGTTTTTAATTTGGAGCTCAACTTATCTTGACTTGCTTTGCAGCAAGCTACGTTGAAAAAAAAAACGCTCCAGAACTTCTAAACGAATGAAATGGTTATAGGTCGTACTAGGCCATACCTGTCGAAAATGGAGTTAAACAGACCAGACAATGACAATATATTTTAATACTATAATGAATATTAGGGTGATAGTGCTCTTGAGTGTGACGTCATAGATTTCGCAAGGTAACTGTGAATGAAAAGTCCCAGCCCATGCAGCAAAAGACGAAAATAAAATAAAATTTTGGTTTATGAAAACTTGTGCTTCTTTTCATGAGTATTAACTTGCAATTATTGATGTCCGTTTACCTACCCAATAAACAAACAAAAAAAAAGAAGAAGAAGAGGACCTGTGGTTGAAGAAAGGAATTGGTTTTCTCCTGCAGTGTTTTGGAGACGACGCAAAGCTAATAATAGCAGGAAAAACCAGGCCCGCTGGTCGCCTGTTTATATGGCAAATGACAATGGTACACAATGGCCCCAGCTACCCCAAACACAATTCGGGATTAACTGTTGGGGGCTGTCGACGCCCATCTGTCGCGGTCAGTAAACTCGTCCACGGAGAGTCAAAGTTTGTCTAACCATCCCAACCATAACAGCTCCCAAATCTTGGCAAACGCCACCCAGTAATGCCATACCTTAGTGTAATGAACATTGTGTCATAAAACGAAAGCCCAAAACGCATAGCTCACTCCGCGTTAAGAGCCCCTGGTTTCATTTATATTTCCCCCCTTCACCATGGGATACATTCACTGTTGGCCAAGAATGAATGTTGCGCAGGCAAAAATAACCTGTCGGTTACACTGTCCATGTAATATATCGCCGCACGAACGTTCGATATATCGACCCGCCGATTCAAACTTGCGCGCTTCCTTCGCGACAATGACTCGCCAATGAATCCTCCTTCTTTCGATAAGACTTTGCTTTCGTTTGCTTACAAAAACACAGGGGTCCCAGTCAAAAGTCACTGGCTTAAATATATAAACGTCCCGAAGAAAGACTGGTATTTTTCCTTTCTTTTATTAGGGAAGTGCGTAGACCCGAGAAAACAAAACAATAATAAAGAAATGTTTTTTCGTTTGGAATCTTTTTTTCTGTTCTACGGGGGAAGGAGATCCCGAGGGAGTAGCTTCCTTAAAACTTCATTCCCTGTACTAACAGAGCGTTTCTTGCTCGACGTCTCTGTTTGAACTCCACGAGAAAACGCAAGAAAGCAGAAAAGGAAGAAAAATAGAAGCTCCATCTGGGGACCCCTTATTCCACCCCAGCCATTGTTGTCCTATCCCACGCCTTTTTGCTTCTTCTCTTCACTCCGCTTTACGTTCCGACCAAGAATCCGGAACGATTACGTAGTAAGGATTTTGGCCTTATTTTCCATTAAGTGGTTTCCCGTAAAAACCACAAAACTAGTTAATACCGCCTTAATCTTACAGAAGCCTCGCTTTCAAGGCAGACAAGTTCAGAACACTGCAGCAATAAGATATTGTATAGTGAAATGAAAGTTACAAGGCGCAAAAGTTGTGTCGTTCAAGTCCACTAAAATGAGCGGCTTGGCACTTAGCGAGTCTTGACATTTAAGTGAATTACGGTCACCCGATGTTACAACACGACCAACATTGTGACCCACTCTTGATAATGTACCAGGCTAACGAGCTAAGCATGGCACCGAGGCACGTTTGTGCTACAGAGAGTGTAGAACCATGCCCACTTTATTTGAAATTTCACGGTTAAGCTTCCTACTTAAATCCCTAAATTAATTTCTTCCATTAATAAATTAACATTATTTGCATAACACTATGGACTTGTTTTGCTTCTGAAAAAAAACATTTGTCAGCACAATTTCCCAAATCATGTCGGAACAAAATTTTTTGAAAACGGCTTGTCAGATTTGAAAGCAAGCTAAAAACAAACGGGGGTCTTGAGGTAAAATAATTGGAATATAATTCGAAAGCATCGAGCTAAAGAAGCCTACAACCATCGACATTTTCCTAGGTAAGCAAACGAAAATTTGATCGCACTTTTCTGTGCCCTTCTTGTAACTTAACTGCATACACTGTTGCCTTCTAGTTCCACTTGTTGTTTTCTACGCACGTCTCTTACAAATATCGGATTTACGATATGTATTTCTCAGAAGCTACTCACAAAATCGCTACTTTAAAGCTATACATATCTCAAACTAAGATAAAACAAGACAAAAAATATTATACATTTGATCTAGGTCAATACTTCCGATCTTTTCAGGTTGCGTGGCGACCATTATAGGGGGAACTATAACTGACCTTAAAAATAAAGAAAAAACGCTTTTCAGAGGGATCGGGAGTCTATATGGGATATATACGTTGGGACACTGGCAAACTGACAGACTTCGGGGGGTAGCAGGTGTATTTGGCCGGGAAGATTGACTCGGGCCAAAAACAACAATCAATCCGTCGACCAAGTGGCTCCGCGCGTACAGACCAGAACCTCTCCTTCCCCTCCCGAAGCATTAAGAAAACACCAAGTTTCCCTAATAACTCCTCCCCCTGTGCGAGTCACTCAAACAATGCCAGCAACATCCCTCAACTTCCCAAAAAACGCCCTCACTTTCCCTTTAAGTACGAGTTTCCGGGATTGGAACCAGCCAAACAAACCGCAAGGTTTTTCGCTGTTCGGGGGGAAATTGAGGAAGAGCGTGTGACGCTAGCATACATTTGCATGGTTTCACCCTGGAATGTTCGATACGGGTACGTGGCCACGCCGCGAGGTCCCGAAAGTTATTTCCAGCACCGGGTTAGCAGCACATGGCATGCCAGACCTAAGAGAGCGAGAGCGAGGGCGCAGAGAACAGAACGAGAAGAGAGAGACCAGAACCAGACCACTCCTAAACCATTCCCCACACGCTGGAGCCTGGCGAACTAAAAATATTTCTAATCGTGCTCTCGACCAAGTTCTGCTGCCCGCAAGCCCTCTGCTCGCACAGTTTACGGTCGCTTTCATTTCCCAAACTTTTTAAAAACCGCTAGAAATGTCTCGTTTCCTAATGTCTTACTCATTTTCTAGACAAACAAGACTCCACATCCTTCCCCCTAAGCTCTGCCTATAGAGCCACTTTGCCCTTCATGCTATCCCGAAAATAAATAAATAAATAAACAAATAAATAACAATAATAAAATCTTCCGTAAGCCCAACAACGGAACGATAGACCCGGGGGTACTTCTTTCCGTTTTGGGTGAATTGAATTTTAGTTTCCTTTACCTTCCTAAAGCCCCATACAGCGGCAGATATAATCCTATGACGTCACGAGTATCGAACCTATTCACTTTCACATGGAAATTTCTGAGCCTCCCAATTTTTTTTTCCCTACTGACGCACTGAAGAACACGAGTTTCAAAGAGTATTTTTTACAAATAAGAATACCGTCAAGCGCAAAAGTTGCGACCTAAAGGCACACTCTGTCGAAGAGGGACTGGTGGCAAACTTAAAACGCGAAACGCGGAATTCTTCTTGGCAGGCGTGGTCGCCGGCTTTCTTCAGCCTCCCGCGCCAAGCCGCCAATTTAAGAGGGAATTTTGCATAACACTCGGTCACGGAACCTTTCTGTTTTCGTCAATTTTGCCCAACTCGAAACTCAAAAAGCCACGTGTCGGCACTTTGGAAACTTTGGGGGAGCAGAATGTGTCACCTACTCCGCCCGAACATGGCTCTGAACGTTGTTTAGGCGGCCGTGTGAAATATTCCTCTTTCAAAAAATCACCAGAAAATTGGGGATTTTGGAGGGGAAATCTAGGAGCCCGCGGAAGAAGAGCTCGCCAAGCGACTCGACTCGACACTCCGGGAAGAGCAACTCGGGAGGTTTTCGGAGACGACTCAGGCGGCCGTTTTGAGTAATTGACGACAGGAGATCGATAGAGCCCGCGAGGGCTCCGGCTGCTCCGATCCTGGTTTTTAGCCTTGGCCCGAGACCGAGGAGAGACCCACCAGAAACGGTATATCCCTCGTTACTTTTGAGCCACCGCGCGCAAGTTTAGCGTGCGCAATTCAAGCAACCCCCGAAAAGCTTAAACGGAAGCTTTTCCTAGCTACGCTCGCGGAATGAATGATAAAAATGAAACCAAGACCGCAATACAAAAGTCGCCCTGAATGTACTGTACTCGGCAACAGAAACCACAACTTTCCAATACAGCTAAGCCCCGCCTCCCGACTAGGAAGTCATATATTAGCCTTAACGGGATTCCGGCGTTGTGGGCTATTTAACCGCGCTTTAGAAAGGAATTGAGAAAAATTGGCTTGACATTGTCATGAATAAAAACCTGTTCTTTTTCCTCTTCTTTCTATTAAAAAAGGCAGGTTGGCCCAAGTGAGCACTTTTTTGCTCGTTTTTTGGCGAAGGTGCTTAACATGAAAAATGAGGAAAAACACATTATTCGGGGTACGTGCGAGATTTAAATCAATACCAATGTAATTCAATGGAATAACAGCGCCGGAAAGCGAAAAGGAATTTGGCTTCTAAATTTTAAATTTCGGGTTTTGCATTCATACGTTTTTTCCCCCCAGTTCCCGCTGACTTTTGTACTCGGTTCAGTTTCGACACAATGTTCTATTTCCGCTATTCTTGCCAGTCTTCTTTCCTTTCCAGTACAGAGAGCAACTTGTATTTAAGACTTTAGAAAAAAAAACTTTTTTGAAGTTCACAGTTCTCCAAATAAAACCCAGTGGTAAAAGAAAATCGTACCCACTCCTTTCGCCCACTCTTCCTCTCTTCAATGCACTTTGCTTTAACATTTATTCTGCAAACATCGTTTCCATAATATTCCGTAAATACTGATTTTTTTAAAATATTGATGTATAGGCATTAGCCTGTTGCCAGTAAATACTGAATACTGTGGTAGAATATTATTAAATATATATTCATTGAATAATATTCCATGCCTGCAATCTGCACTAATATTCCGCAAATATCAATATTATTCAACAATCAGTTACCACCAATTAAACTCAGACCTAGTTAGTTACTAGTCAATAAAATTATTTTCTTTTAATTTGAATTTCTCTAAATTTCCGCTACACTTTCAAACATTCCTTTTTCGCTGATCATCGTAAATCCGTCTTCTTTGTCGTCCGTCCCAGTAACAAAAGCAGTAATCCCGTCCTCGTCCCATTCTCGTTTCCCCCATGATATAAATCCGCAAACCAGGAACGCCCACACCGTCGAGTGTGTCAAATTAACCCTTTCTTTCCCTACACCGGTAATAAAAATAATATAAAAAACTGAAATAACCACCTGTGCATGTACACAACCAGTTGCTGATCATCCAATCACTCAATCGCTGCAAAATAACTATTCCCTGATATGCTCCGTAACGATATCTAACCAACTAAGCCGAGCCGCAAAAAAAAAATAATAAATAAATCGCCGAAGCCTTGTTTGGCCCGAATCAACTTTTCCCATGGAACCAGCAATCAATAAAGCTCAGCTGGATCAGCGCTGATACACACTTTCTCCTTCCGCTCCTTGAGCGATCTATACGAGCGAAACCGGAAAGAAAACCCGCCATAACTGACCTCGACGCACGGATCTTTCATCACCAAAGTCAGAAAGCGTTTCAGGACGCATAATTAATGGAATTCTAGAAAAATCCTAATTGTGTCTAACTCTCTGTTTCATCACCCTCGAGCGCGGAACCAATATTCATTATTCACTTTATTCACTGCCCTCATTTCCCTTGATTGGACAACAATCGGCCTGTCATAGGAACACGAAGCAATATAACAACGAAATATATCTAACACACACATTCGACGTCCGTAACGCCGACTCATCACGTGAGTTCCGGGAAAGGGAAAACAAAACACACACGCTACTTTGTCTAGCGCTTAATGGTAAAACGACACGCTTTCACTATTCTGGCGAAAATCAAGACGGAGTTTTAACGATTTCTTTTATTTGAAAGGTTATTTTAATTTCTTGTATGGTAAATGTTGAGACTGCCTGGAGTATGTAACGCTATATTAACAATCACGAACTTTCTAATACATTCTTCGGGGGAGGAATTATAGTTCCCGTTTTGTATTGCGGGGAATAAGAAGCGAAAAGTTGAGAGAAACGTCCCCAGGGAAGGCGAAATGTTTCTGGTCCGAGAGGAGGCCCGAAGAAAGGGAGGGAGACAATGCAGTTGGCAAGACTCCCAAGGAAGATCGATACGAGATGCGGCTCTGATCACAGCGGAAACCGGCCAGGCCCATTAAGAGCCTTTCTCCTCCCCCTCTATAGCTCTACCCGCGCTAGCTCTTTTACGTTTCGTTATCCTCCAGAAAGTCCGGAGGTGATGACCAGCAACGCACTGCGACCCCTTCTTTTCCTCCCGATCCGTAAAGGTCAAGCACTAGTAAGCATACGCTGCAAAGCCTTATCCGTATATCCCCCCTACTTGCTTCCAGAAGATTTGGTCAAGAACCGAACCGTCTCAAGTTTGAACTGGAACCCACGCTAAACTCCTGACTTGCTAAACCGTCCGGCTCGAAAACAAGACAAGGGTTTAAATTCTATGTATTTGATTAAACCTGTACAATGTGGATTAAACCATAAAGCAAGTACAATTCCACCACAAAGATTCATGCTGAAATGGAAGCGTCAGTTTATGACTTTATTTTGGTCGTAACTTTTGGCAGTGGTGGAACGGAAATTGGGAACCTCGCAGGAATGGAAATTTTCCAAATGTTTAGATTAATAAATTTTTAAGTTGCTAATTAATTCTAATTCATTTGGAATGGCAAAAGTGTGTCAGGGCTCGGGGGCGTGGATACAATTGTTTGTCAAATTGATTGGATGTTGTTTTCGGATTTTAAGATTAAGCATTGATATTTAAATGTTTTACATTACAATGCAAATTGTAATGTAGAATATCACATAATTTGAGAGTAAAATATTATGAAAATTTATAAAATGACAAATAAATATCGTAAACGCTGCTCTAATTAGGAACTGGGAAAAAATCAGAAATTTCTTGTATAATTACAAGGCTTTACGACAATAATTAGAATTTTCTTAAATAATTTCACTCGAATAAAATGTCTAATTCATGAAGCAAACTAGACTACTCATATCTAAACCGTTTCTTGTTGAAGTAAATGAAATGCTTGGAAAATGCTTAAAAATGAATAATAAATGCTTAAACAAGGAACCTAAAAACGATTCTACGCATTTAAATTTTGCAGTTTGAAGTTTCCCCCAAACATAAAAAAACACGCCTCATTTCATCCAAACAAAAACGGGTCGCACGGAATGACATCTAGCTCGTGTTCTGGAATACAAATCCACAGTGAAAATTCCCAAAAACGTCTTTTTTCCATTTAAATCCTTGATTTGCCTAACATGATTGGGATTTCCCAAGTTTGGGTCTCTCTATGCTGCCATTCCAGTAGTCAAAGGTTGAGGCTTTTGGGTTAATACAGCTTGAGGAGGAATAACGGATCGATCTTTAGCACGCGCAGAAACTCGCGAGTTCCCCGGGATTTTTTTCCTATAATTTATTTTCCCCTTTTGTCGTTTTTATTTAGCGAAAAAAAGGAAAATTGTAAGCGCAACTTGGACTCCATCGTTCGTATCTCGCAGATCCCCCAGTTTCAACACAAAACTCAGCAAAGCAGAAAGCTTGTATTGGGTCGATTTTCTTCACTTCAAACCCCTAGAAATGGCACCGTTTTTTTTTGTTTTTTTTTTNTGGGGGGGGGGGGGCTTTTTCCTCCCTCATTCCCTTAAACTAAATTTTCTTTTCCGAGTAAAAGCTCATGCTGCTGCTGTGTTCTGTCTCTCTCGCTCGCTCGCTCCTTTGGCAAACGTGGGTTCAATCAATACTTTCCGGTGTGAAAAGGCAATAGTTGAGCTTTGCAACTCCCCAAAGTCAGCCATTTCTTTCCTCGCTCATTTTTAATACTCGGAATGATTACAGCGTGCGATCTCTAGTTACCCCCACCCCCTCCTGCGGTTCGTCTTCAATGATCCAAAAATGTTCCCATAAAGAACGACAGATCGCTCAACGTACATAAGACATGGGTTCGTACTGTACGTTTATAAACCCCAGACGACAAGCCACGCCCATTATGCTGTTTGGTACGATGCCCCTCAAGACGCTTTCCAACTCTCAAGAAGAAGAAGCTAAAATTAGGATTGTCAACCGCGTGTTCGTGAAAGGCCATCCTTCCCCTGATACCCAACTTCAACACAAGTGAGCAGCTGCTCCTAAATTTAAATGAGTACCTTTTTTAATCCTGGCACTCTATGGTCACCCTAATTTTTAACGATTTCTTTCCTTTTTTAACAAAAGATTTATAGAATGCATTTCCATGATTGTCTACTATTCTTAGTAATTTTATTACTCCTTGTTAGCATTCTTTGAGTTAGAACATTATTTTCCCCCAAGAAGTTCACTTCCTATGCTGCTTGAAAAATAAATACTTAAATAAAGGTGCCAGGCTTGAAATCTTGCTTAAGATGTTTATAGCGTAACTTGAAGCGGTGCCAATGCCGTATGGAGCACTAAAATCACTGTTAAAAAAATCGTACCTTAACGACATTTCCCGAACGAATAACAATCCATTCTGTCCTAGTTTTTGCCTATTTTAATCTTTCAATAATGACTTTAAACAGAGATTATTTCCTACCAACACTACATTTAATCGGTAATCTTGTGTCCTTTTTTAGCCCGCAAATAACAGTAAGATTAGGACTACGAAGGTCAACGATAAGAAAATGTCCTAGTTTCTGCCTCGTAATGTATGTAATACTATAAGCAATACAGTGATTTGCTTGGAGAAGCTACGAGAATATGCTTGTATCTTGAATAAATCTTCCTTTAAAAACATCTTGCCCTTTCGAAAATACTGGAAAATTCGAGTATATTTCACATTTTTGTGCATTTTCTTCGAAACTAACATTTCAAAAAGCTTAAAAACTGGTACTGTAGCAACAGTATGGGCTGCGAAAGTTTTTCTGTTCATTTTATTTTTTAGAGTGATGAAATATGCCACACTGGGTTTCTTTCGGCCGTTTCAAATCGAAGCGAAAAAAGAAACAGTAGTAATTTTTTTCCTAACCATTGGGCTGGCTGGAAAGGGTTCAAAGGGTTCTGGAGCATTTTTCCAGCACTTGGCAGCGAATTTTACTGTTAAGAGGGGCGTTTTCTCCTGGGCTAAAGATCTGCGGGGAGAAACTTGGAGTCAGAGAGTGCACGCCGAGCCCGAGAGGGAGAGAAGGGAAAAGCCCAGCCCATAAGCAGGGAATCTGGAGCATAAAACGGACGCCCGGATGTTATACCCGGGAGTGACAGCAGCGTGAGCGGGATCGTGAGTAGTGGATATCCCGCTAGCAGTGCGCCCCCCCTTTACCGGCCAAGAGGGCCGATCAATAGCGTTACCAGCAGCCATTCCGGGCAAGGGCCAAAAATAAAAAGGGAGGAAAAAATAGATTAAAAAAACTGGCGAGTCACGTACATCAGCTGTACATTTCTGTCACTAGGTGTCGCTAGCTTACATTTGGACTTGTAGTTCTGCAGTCCTGCTTCAACCACGTTCACCACTCCAGGGCTTGTCAATACTTCAGTGAGTAATGCTGTTAGTATTAATTATTTCCGTACTACACAAGTACTTATAGTACTCTAATTATGTATGCCTTAGGTTCAGCCACACGTAGGCTCTTGAAAAATTGATTACTTTTTCCGATAAAAACCACCACAGAAGTGAATAGCAATAAGTTTGCCATAGAGGTGAAATATTTCTATGATCGTATTTCGCCTGATCCTGGCTGTGAATCCGCTTCACTCCCAATTTTCCCGCGCTTTCTGGATTGAGGTCGGGAAACGAAGTACCCCAGCAACACCATAGACCACGTACTTAAACCCATATAAACCTTTCTGTAAATTTGCATTAAATAGACGTAAATACGTGCGAAATAAAACAAATAAATTTACGTAAATATGTGCGAAATAAATATGCCTTATCTTAACGTCGTCTACCATATTTAATTTATTATCTTAATAGAGCCAGTGTTAAATTTAAAACAAATCGTTTGGAAGCAACCGACCCTGTAAAAGAATGTTCAGTAGCTTTCCCTTTTGAATGTACTAACGTACAGTACATTGAATAGTACAAACATACTTAAACATTACTAATTTTACTAAGGAAAAAGGAAAGGAGTTGCAAACACGTAACTCGGAAAGGATATCAACCGAGACTAAATCCCTTTAGTTAAAGCTAATTTACTGTACAATATAGTACCCAGATATATAGTACAATATTGTACACGTAACTAAAGCTGCCAACTGTATAGTGTTACCCTACTAAGTGAACACGTCCCACCAGCAAGGCAATAATCACGAACTGCTCTCTAACCCACACTGATAAGACGGTTATTTTTAATCACGGTTTAAGCTTCAGCGTTTTCTTACAGAACAAAACCTCAATTTAATATATTCTCGCAATAAAAAAAAACTTTTCACAACTGGGCTAAGGTTCTATACTTGCTAACCGTGATTAACTGCTGCGGTTTTTCCTCAACGTGATCAAGAAATGCGCCCTTTTTTATCTTTCCCGACCTCCATCTTCCTCCTTTACAACGTGTATGTGTGTTGAATGTGTGTACATCACAGCGAACACGAAACCCTAAAACATGACACTTTTGTTAGACAACAAATTAACCTTTGAAAACTCCGGCAAAAGACACGCCCTTTCCGGTTTCGGTTCACGGGAAGATAACTTTATGCTAATTAACCAAACTTCCTTTCAATTTGCGGTGCTTGCGCTACGAGCTGATATACAATGCCTTTTCAAACTCAAAAAAGCCCCCAAAAGAACCCATGCTGCATAATGACAGTCCGGTTTACACGTGTAGGGCTTTACAAAGCTCCAAATTCCTCTTCGGATCTCCCTCATCCTTGATCAGCCACTTGCCAACGCAGTATTTGTCTCGAGTCTGGCGCATTTGCGTCAATATGAATTATCTCCCTCGGATGTATGTTGTGTGACGTCACTCTCCGTCAACACATGAACTTTCAGGACCAATTACCCAAATTACATAGAAAAATGAAACTTCCTACTCCTGGAACTCCGCCCAACCTTTCACAATTGCTCTTTCAATTAAGGGTAAAAAGTTCAAAAACAGCTCAAAGCTTCGCTCCTTAAAAAACAGTCAGACATGACGCAAGAAATGCATGAAAATCCAAGTTTGACGTAACCCAAGCCTAACTAAGATTGCCGACCCTATTTATGTAATAAAACATTGAGCCTTTTTAAAATCTCAGTCGAAATCCTGACGACTTGACGGTTTCCCAGAGTGAGGGAAGGTTTTATTGAGCTACTGAGCCAAATTAGCCTCCAATTTTAATAAATCCACCACGCAACAAAGAAAGAAGCTGGGAATTTTTGGCGTATCTCTAACGCACCGCCGTCCCAACCGGCTCGCACTTAAGGATGACGTAAAAGGCGCTAATCACAAAGTCCTCAAGCTTTTTATAGCCCTTACCTTTCTTCCGGCGTTCTTTCCCAACCTACAATATCGTGTTCCTGGATTAATAACATATTTGGCCCGATTCTCTGCTTCCGAACCGGGCTAAAGTCAGTCACGAGGGCAATGAACAAGTAGCCCAGTTTTCAGCGTTTTCAGCTACGGGCCACGTAACGTTCTGTGCCCACAACTGCCACCTGCGAATCACGCGCCGCCTTTCCCCGACTTGTTACTCAAGAAGAACGAGTCTTCCAGCACTCATGTGATCACATCGACTCACAACACCAGGACAATTATACAACAACCGCGTGATGGAGTCATCAGGAGGCCTACCCAGGATTAAGAAATTCTTTACCCGCCTAAAACATTTCCAAGAAATTCGGCTCAAGACAACGTTACGTCTACAACGCGATCCAAGATCTACCTACAGCACGAACGTATGGTACATTCGAAACGCTGAAGGTAGGGTACATTTGTACGCTGAAAGATCAGCGCATTTGATCAAATCTTTGAATTAAGAAGGCACTTCAACGGCCTACGGAAAGTTCAGAAAGTTTGCAAGAGGTTAGGGCAATCAGCAATCATATTACGTTGACCTTTTAATGTAATTCTAAACATAGCAACATAATAAATTCGAAATTAGATGTCTTGGAAACTGACAATCAAGCCCAGTTATCGTAATTCTAGCTTAGCCGGGATGTAAATTCAGGTTGCACTATGCCCCAAGGTTTGAGAAGTCACCAAGCAACCAATCTAAAGTCGCTACTGACCTTTAAAAGGGTGTGGATTCAGTTTTATCAGATCATCAGAATCGTCCACGACCACAAAGCTGCTATCTTGCAGTCTTATTCTGAATTTATGTACTCAAATGGCGTAGTTTAGGATTAAGATGACTTCTTACCTCTCTGAAATAAGGGATATATCCCTTTTCACTCGAGCTTTAAATTTCCCCTAAGAAAACAAAACTCACGGCGATTAAAGCAATTCTAAGCCGATTTTCCAAAAGTCAAAAGAGCAACAACTGACACTGAGCTCTGCGGGAATTCAACTATCGGCCAAGTGTGAAAAACATGTCTTCTGCTGTACTCTCCACGCCCAACGAACTCGACAATAAATGCACGCACATGATAACACCGACGTCAGCTTTGAAAGCCCCTCCCATGCCCCCCATCCCCCCCAAAATAAATAAAAAAAATTAACTCGGGATAATGAGAGCCTTCTTTCATTCCCGCTACACATAGCTTCCAAACCACCCACATGCCTGCCAACAACAAAATTCCCGCACTTAGGAAAATCAGAATAACAACAATAATAATAATAAAATTCCATCGTCGAGTAAAAACAAGCTAGCCGTTCCAGCGCCCAAGCTTAAGATATATAAGTGACTGCATAACTATGTCGAGGCTGGCTTCTCGCAAGAGGACTTTGTGGTCATGTGGTTCACCGGCCTCAATTGTTTCCTTTCTCTCCAACTATTTCCAACGCCAAAAACGAAAGTCCATAAAAACAAATCTTTAAAAAAGAGACGGCTAGGATCAGCTACCGATATCACCCAAAATAACTTGAAGACATATATCAAGTCCTGGGAAATAAAGCAATAAACGAAATTTTAACGCGTAACCCCAAGTTCCCAACTTTATGATTACGATAACAAGCAGAAGGCTCCCAGTGTTTGGAAGGAATCGTCCCCAGCTGGGGGGTTTACGCCCTAATTATAACCCTTCCCCTCCTTAGCCCCCATTTTCGAGTATTGAAAAATCGAAGTTGCCCCTGCATCTGCCAGTGAAAGGATATTTCTTTCGTACGAGGCAATGCCAGCAACAAACAATTTACTTGTTTGCCCAGCGTTAGCAGCCCTTCAACGAAATCGCATAAAGGTTCCCAAGCGTAAATTCATTGTTGCTCATTCCGTGCGTTATGACGTCGGAGCCTCGGATAATTTCTCAGCCATGACGGCAACAGCTCAGGCCCGTAGCCCCCGTAGCCTTTTCCACGCATGCTTTGCCAAGCCATTTCTTCATTATTGCCAAAGGTGGGAGCGACTAAATTGTCGTTAGCGGCTAGCAAACAAGATCACATAGACAGTAGACGATTTTTACCAGACACGCGTGACAAATTATCGGACCTGACGATCTTTCATTCATCGGCGTTTGGCGCGGAGAATACTGATTTCCAAAGCGCTTAATGTTGCAGCTTGCCCCCAAACTTTTGGCGGATCCCAGATAGTTCCAACAGGGCCAAAAAGAGCTCATGCTTTCCGGTAAACTAAAGCTCAGGAAATCGAAACCCAAAGCTGAGAACGTTGTGAAACCGGTCAATATTTCGGCGCTCAATTCAGACTGTACTGGGTTGTTCTTTTATTTTTTGTAGCTACCTTCCTTGTAATAGAACGGGACATTCCGGCTACTTTTTCTCCCCTTGGCCTCACACACACACATACAAGAAGTCCTAGGACTATAGGACCTGAATAAAGATAACCTGTAACCTTTAAAAAACACGCATGCTTGCTCACGGGGCGTTGCCCAACCCAACTGGCCTACTCCACTGCCTGCAAAAATTACACAGTAAAAACCTAATTTGATTTGTATATGCCTTACATGCTTTGAAATATGGAAATGAACCGACTTAACCGTTGTCAATATTTTGAGAACCTTCCAGAAGTATATTGTATGAAAATCTATAAATGGCGAAAGTGTGCGTTAAACTAGTTCGGTCAACCTGTAATTTTTAGCGTAAAAGCTCTTATCAAAGCTGTTGTTTTGCATGTCAATGGACCTCCTACTCCCAGGCCGGCAAACAGCCGCAGGCTCGAAAGAGCCGAGCCGGCCATGGAAAAGTAAACCAGACCGAAACGATAAGCAATCCAGGATAATGCCACAATTGGGGGTGAAAAACGTTGGAAGCTTACCAGATTTTAAGCTCCTCGATTCGTGAGTGAACACTACGCGCGTCAAGATGAATACAACTTCACTGGAGCGTTATTTAACCACTAAAATCCAGTAAAATAGCCGCTGCCATCACAACTTTTACCCACACCTAAACTCTGCCGTTCACTGACTGTCAACCGTCCCCATGGTGGCGCTGGCGCATGCGTTTTTGCTACCGAAAGCCGGCTCCGAACCGCTTTTGAGCGGGAATCTCAAAACCACAAACGTATATATCTTTACTCTATGCTCACAACGGGCAAACCCCACGAAATTACGCGGAATCAACATGAGAAGCTCGTTTTTATTACAGTAATACATTATTACAAAATCATTCGTATAAGTAATACCCCGTTCCACTGGCTGCATTGGTGCAATATTTTCGGCACTCAGTGTGTGTACATAGTGTGTAAAGACATGTTTGACACACTGAGTGCAGAATGTATTGCACCAGTGCAGTCAGTGGAACGCGCTATAAGTAGAAGGGTTGTGCAGCAGCAAATTTTGAACGAGTTAGCGATGAAATCATACACTGGTTTGGCTAAAAAAATTTCGAAATTATTATGAGCGTACAAAATGGTATAAATGTCAATGAGCAAAAGCGAGTTCCGACTAGAATATACACGTAATATCACACAAGACTTGTCAGACGGAGGCTTTTATAGCCCCTAGAAGAAAGCTTATTCAACGGAATGTAACGCGAGGAGACACACGGAATGCGAGACGGGCAGCTGCCAAGTACACTAATGACAAAGGAGATCCATACAAATGAGCTTCGAATACTCCGACGACGCCGACCTTGGACTTCACCTGGCTTCCAGCTAGGTATTATTACCAAAAAGAGACCTCGTACAGCTTCCTTATTTACGGAGCACGGTTGAGAGATTGACGATTCGCAGTTAGACATCAGCGATGGGCAAGACTTTCACAGCATGGGGCTCGTATTTTCGCTGCCCTGATGTTACTTCTTCGGGCATTCCATTCAGTTTCATCGTGTCGTCCTTACCTAAGGACACGAAGAGATTAATAGGCTGTATCGCATGTTTATACGGAAAGTTGTGTGAACTTTACTGTAAGCTACAATGTCGTTTTTCAGGTAGCGCACACGACAGGTCGGGAACAAGGGACATTTGCTCCAGAAGCAGCAAATGCTGACGACGACAGCGGCTATTACGCAGAGTAAGATGACAGCTATAGCAACAAGCATGACGAGCCTGGAACCAAGTTAGATAGGGGATTATAAAAGCGCAACTGCCGGTTATAAAGCCGGTCCTTACTGGGATGGGTCCAAATGGCTTGCAGTTAAAATGCAACACGAGCTGTTTCGCGTATGGCAGCACTCGACTAGGTCTGGTGAATCATTGGGCCTGGGACACGAGTATGTATTGACTTCATGGTAAAAAGGCACTGAGCTTCCGTTCACCATATGATTGACAACAATTCCTTCAGACATGCAAACTTTGCTGCCTGAAATAAGAAATAAAGATCAGTCATATTTCTATATATTCTCATTTTAATACGGACAAATCTTACCTTTTGCAGCCAAAAATTGCCACACGCACAAGAAAGCAATTAGCATAAAATGGTGCCGCTGAGAAATAGAAAAACCGGTCATTTTGAGGAGCCTTTTTGCAAATTTTTCAAAGTTTATTTCAGTCAACCACACATCACTAGCAAAGCATGAGACTGCCGTGAACTGCGAACGACGACCTCATGACCCGTGAGCTTCAGATGGGGGACCTGAAACCGCCTGAAGTGAAAGCCGGGAACGATATGGAACAACGAACCAGTGTTCTAGTATTGTAGCGGTTTGCTAGTCCAGCGGCTAGCGGTGGTTGTTGAGAAAGAGAGCAGTAGAGCGAGCGAGCGAGAGGACAGACAGGAGGAGTGGAGGCGTGGCGAAATTACGGAGTGTGCGAGAGCGAATGATTTGAAGTGTAAAGAGGCGGACGGCTAAAGATGAGCATTTAATTAGTTCGCAAAGCGTACAGTACATTATTTAATAAAGCTACTAATCCAGGACCAGCATTGAACAGCATTTAGTTTATACATTTGTTATGCGAGCAAATGTACGTTTGACAGGAAGAACGAGGGGAAAATACGCACTGTATTGAACACCTCAACGGTTGATGTTAAAACAATAACAGGGTAACTGATAATTACTAATGGGGGGTTGATTTCACGGGCACGCCTAACTCTCTTGCTCACTTGACAAAAACCTCTGTTCTCGACGACCACTCTTTCTCTTCTCTCCGCTCTGGACTCACCTCTCCCGAACTCAACTCACTTTTCCACCTCGGGGGTTGACATCGTACCAACAAGGGAATACAAAACAAAATAAGGGAAAACTGGTGCACGTTTACCCCAAGCCTAGCGCTTACTAGTGCACATGTACCGGGGTACATAACACATTTAATTTTTAAAGTTTTTTGACCAGTGGCGTAACGAGGCTAAATGGCGCCCGGGGCAAATGAAAAAAAGGCGCCCCCTTAAAAAAACGAGACATCGGAACGCAAGGATCATATTAACTTTTATACATTACAAAAGGCGATGAAACACTCATGGGTGTAATCAATTCATATTACGTAGATTATAGGAAGAAATGGATTGTCACCGTCCTAATGGCCCGCAACTGTGCGTCTGGAAACAGTGCTGCGAAGTGCGAATAGGCGTTCGTAGTGCTGTTCCCGGACGCACAGTTGCCGGCCATTAGGCCGTTGCGCTTTGTTGGGGTCTTTTTTTTAAACGTACTGTACAACCAGCACAGTACAATAGGGAGATCTGTCAAACAGAAAGTTACGTATGCAGTAACTTCATGGTAATTTCACGCATTTATCCAAGTCCATATTTTTCAGCTCATAAAATTTTTGTAAAAATCCTTTTTTTCTACACTTTTTTTATCGTGTACCATGAAAATGGCGCCCCCTCAAGTTGGCGCCCAGGGCACGTGCCCTGGCTGCCCTCCCCCCTCGTTACGCCACTGTTTTTGACTGTATTGTTGCTTGGATCCGTAATTGGAGGACACAATCAGATTTTGATTAGATAGACTTAAATTTTTGAGAAAATTCTAGGCAACACTCATTAATGTGTTCGATAAAAGCCTCTAGATTAGTGTTCCAACACTGATTGCAATACATTGTCTCGTTTTTCGAAGGAGTTTTTTCCAATCATAGTAATAATGATGACATTAATGCATAAACATTTCTCTTAGATCATATATACTAGTATATATATAGTATATATGATCTAAGACATTTCTCAATGTGCTTACCACAAGTGCCACAAGGGAGCGCCAGCAAGTTGGAAGAAGATAAATTGGTCTTATGGTCTTGGCCCTAGATCCTTCTGCTTGTGTTGTATGACATGTGTGAAAGCGACCTTGCATCCGAAGATATCCATATGTTCCCGAAAACAGCGATATGTTCCCGTGTTCCCGATAATATTCCCGTGTTCCCAAAACAGGTTCCCGTGTTCCCAACGGTGTGCAGATGTTCCCGAAAGTGTCGATATGTTCCCATAAATGGAAATGTTTCCATAAGTGTCACGATGTCCCCAAAAGTGCCAAGATGTTCCCGTAAGTATCAATATGTTCCCATAAGTATGAAGATGTTCCCATAAGTGTCAAGATGTTCCGGATAGGCAGAAAGTGTCAGTAAGTGAAAATATGTTTCAGTAAGTGTACATATGTACACTTATGTACACTTCGTGTACTTTTTGCTGTTCCCGAGTCACTTTCTGCCGTTCCCGAGTTTTGTCCTCGCAGGGCTTCCATATTTGTGCTGCTTGTAACAAGCCTTTCCACAAAAACCCCAAAGCCCACGCGGCAAGATATTGCCATGATTGTCGCCTCTGCAGAAAGGGTCATACGGTATCGCACGTTTGTGCGGGGTATGACTCACACCCCGCACAAACGTGCAATGTCCCTGAGAGAGATCAACCGATTAGAAAGCGATCCTTTTCCATAGAAGAGCAACTGACCTCTAAAGTGGACCAATTGTCTAGCATGGTTCTGAAAATGAGCGAAAGACAAAAGTTGTTAATTTCCAAAGTTTTATCATTAACTTATCATTGCCATTTTCGTAAACATATTTTCATCGTTCCAGAGATATCTTTTGTTTGCCTCTGATCTTAATTAACCTTGGTTAACCTTGGTATTTCCTCAACGTATAATTACAGAAATAATTCTTATATCATGTAAATATCCTTTAATACTATTTTGGTCTTACTTTTTAAGTAATGCATAAGTTCATTACTTACTTATTTATTTCTCTCAAATTTAAACTTCGCACATACATTTTATATATTACAGACGTACAGAGTAAACGATAAAATACTTTCATTACGAAAAGCTAAACAAATAGCATCATATAACATCCATCACTATTTCATCGATCAACCAGGGGGAACAGCAGCATCACGCACCTAGGCGGAGGTATCACTTCTCCTCCAAAGTGTAACTCAGTACCTCCCACCCTGACCAGTGTTCTGGATCGATGCTTTTTGTGTGATCTTAGATCGTTTCCGATCGTCGTGAACTTCTGTCAACCCGATCAGATCAAAAGTTGCAAAATTTCAGAAAATTTAGATCCGATCAAAAATATCAAAATCAATCAGATCAGGTCAAAGATCAGATCATTTTATGTAAACAGAATAGAAAAAATTTCGAGCGATGGCCACTAGAGGCCTGATTTTGGATCGGTCGGGATCGGTAAATTTCCCGAAAAAATCGATCAGATCACTGCCAATTTAGGGTCAACGCCGATCAGATAAAAAATGGCCGATTGATCTGATCTGATCTAATCTAATCTTTTTAAAAAGATCCAGAACACTGTCCCTGACAGTGTTCTGGATCGATGATTTTATGTGATCTTAGCTCATGTCCGATCATCGCCAACTTCTGTCAACCCGATCAGATCAAAAGTTGCAAAATTTCAGAAAATTTAGATCCGATTAAAAAGATTCAAATCGGTCAGATCAGATCAAAGATCAGATCAAAGTTCAGATCATTTTATGTCAAAGATAGAGTAGGAATAAACGGTGTTACAAACAGGATAGACAAAATTTCGAACAATGGCCACTAGATGGCCCGATTTTGGATCAGTCGAGATCGGTAAATTTCCCGAAAAAATCGATCAGATCACTGCCAATTTAGGGTCAACGCCGATCAGATCAAAAATGGCCGATTGATCTGATCTGATCTAATCTTTTTAGCAGATCCAGAACACTGCTCCCTGAGGACCAGGCGAATAGGAGGTTTTAGGCGCTGAAAATTCAAATCGTTAAGCGTTTTTAAACTGAAGAACGGTTTAAAATAAGAAAATACTCAAAAACAACTGAAATTCAACTCGAAACGATGCATAAACGTATCTATATATTTACGCTGCTCTCCTCACGTTTTTTCTCCGCTTTTAAGCGACATAAATTAACGGTACGGGGGGTGAAAGGCGTCGGTAATAACAATATAAAAGAAAATACAATACATTAGATTTTGGTAACTTCTGCTTACAGACATTAAAGGACACTCTGAAGATTTGCTTCCACTAAAAAATTTCCTCATCGGAATCTAAAACCGAACCATCTTCCTCATCTGAATCCTCGTCAGGTGTCGCAAAGGCGGTGACTTCCAACGCACGGAATACTGTTGTACCTGAATTTCCCCTTCTTTTTGTTAATCTTTTTTCCCTATTTGTATCACTTCTTCAGTCATACAATCCTCTACGTCTTTCGCCTTCACAGCTGCCTTGCTTTCCTTAAAGAGCAATAGCCAACGACATAGCATATTGATATTTGGATGGATTCTTATTGTACACATTATTCTAAGAACAGGAAAATTTGTTTCAAGT
>JAGJRO010000269.1:0-61518 GCA_022832285.1 Lepidurus apus apus
ACGCTTACGAAAACTACACACTGGGATTGTACTTTCTTACTAATGCCCTTTCCCAAAACTCATACTTCACCAAACGCTCCAAAAGAATAGAAGGAAAAAGCAAGCCAGTCTTATCTTATTTAAAAAAAATTGGTACAATTTTTATCTAGTCTTCTGATTTCCTACTCGGCTTGTTTCATCCCATAGCCCTGTACGCGTTCTCCAGGGAGGAAAAACGAAGAGGAAGAACGAAAACCTCGTCAAACGCAAATTGGAAGTGGTTAGTTCTTTTCCACAGATTATCAACACGAGATACTGCATTACCCAAAGCTCAGCTTAAGAATAAACTGGATGACTAATCATTTGATATCCGCTATGATTGCCTCATCAGTGCGGTGAGTACGAAACCAGCAAGGAACTAAACTGGCGAAAATATCTTGAAACTAGTGCCACCTCATTGGTCGCAATCTCGGCACAATGCTTCACAATATAATTTTTCATTATGTATTAAACAGTTGTAGATTTGGGGACATTTTCTAGAAGATAGCACAAACAAGGAAATTTTTGTATCTCCAAGAATGTTTTATGGCTCTTTTATTGTCAGACGATAATTTTTCTTTAAAAAAGAAGAGAAAAAGATTGGATTTCAGAATTTAAATTTCTGTCAAATTTCCTAATGGTCATAGTACCATTTCCATCTAGCGGACACAGATTTGCGGGTCCAATGTAAATATTCCGGGCCGATCCATTTTTCTTTTGTTTTGATCACGTTCCTCATATTTTCTTGATTTACGATATCACGCATTGGCATTTGTAGTACAGTAGTTATCACGTTCAACTATAATGCAACGTGGATACCGCATTCTCTAGAGGCAATCGACTAGATTTACTTGCATTTCCAGAAGATTTAAAAAATGTCGAGGTTTTTACCTCAACGTCAGCGTCACTCTTATTCTCCGTTCCAGTATTGTTTCTAAATCTTACCGTTTCAACATTTCTTTATAATATTCACCGTTATTCAGTTCAAGTTAACAAAGAAATCCATCATGTCATCACCAAACCCTCTAGGATCATCTAAGATCCTATATGTTGAACTAATTATTACGTTAGATAACTACCGGTTTGCTAGAATATCCCTGGCTTGGCTTTTCTACAAAACATCGATCTTGGCAGGAAGAAGCTGTAGAGTCACGAAGGTTTCAATCTTCCATGGAAGATCGAAACCTTCGTGACTGGAACTGCAGTTCCCATCTCTCCTCCTGCTCCCATTTCGCTTTTTATTACAAAATTCCAGTTCGCTTCCCGCTCACTTCTTACTCTTAATCAGACTTTCTACTTACTTTTTATTTATTTTTTAAATTTTGTTTTGTTGTTGTTGTTGCTTAACCCTGAGGCGCGATAAAGTTCCTAAGAAGGATCTCCATTCTTCTTATAGTGGTGGTTGGGGACGTTTGGAAACTTAGTTGGACTAATCTTGTAGTTTCTCACTTTCTTCTGGGTGTTCTCACTGTTTTAACCGAGTTCCTCGAGGTCTGGACGGATTGAAGGTTTGCTTTCAATCTCCGGTTCACTCCCTCTCTTCTCTCACACCCTTTGCTCCTCCCACTCTGTCATGTACGGGTGCCGGATGGTTCGAGTATTGGTCTCTTCTTCCCAAGAATGCCCCCGAAGTGGCGCGTGCCTAACAGAATTCCTGCGTAACAAATCCCTGCGTTTCGCTGAGCCTTTTACCCCAACACAAAAAGAATCTGTTGCGAGAACCAGGAAGAGGCTGACATACTAAAATGACTCGTGCTTGAGTGTGCTTCACTGTGTTTGCACCGAATTTCGAACGCTCTAATTAGTTCAATAGACTAAAGCTATTGGATCATCATCTGACTAAGTGTACCAACGTCAAAAAATGGCGCTGGTGAACGCTTCTTAGTTCATCTTTCTAAAAGAAAATGGCTCATCACCGTGCAGGTTCGTGGGAGCTGACTGATCCTTGCATGAGGTACTGGGCGGTGGCATGGCTGCGATCTTCGTTGAAATCCCCTTTAATGGAACGTACTAACCGCAGTAACCGGATAGCAGTGAACCGAAACTATGGACACGAACAGGTCCACTACAATCTGGACTACCGGGAGTCCAGTACTGGAAAAGCCTTCACCATCGACTCCATTCTGGGTTTACCCGAAGAAAGTGAACCAGGCCCGCGGCTAGATGGCCAGGAAACTGAACTATCCCAAAAAATTACTCAGATTCAGATCCAAGCCGACACATCCCATGAAGGTAAGTTTCAACTTGCCCACAATTGTTCCTTTTTTGAAGCTTCAAAACCTAACTTAGCGTTTAACATAAGGTACAGCTTAACGTTTTCTACAGTTATAGTCTAAAGCTTCCAAGTCACAGCCTTTCGACTTCTAACGCATAACTAGTTTAATATATTTTAAAGCATAAAGAGTTTCTTGAGAAATTCTTGAAAATTCTTGAAAATTTGTTTCAAATCCTTGAGAAATTGTTTAAGAAATTATTTCTAATTTTGTAGGAAATTAAGATTAATGTAAAAATTAAGGCAAGAAAGTTTAGCAACTTAAATTGCGTATTTTTTGTTTAATAATTCAAAGGAATGAAATTTTAATGATTAAACAGCAGAAGCATCCATGCTGCGGTGCAAGGATTCCCAATCCGCCCACCCGTCGCGGGCCGGTAACCGGAGACACAAACGAGTGCGGACCATTTTCAGTCCGGAACAGTTAGAACGGCTGGAAGCCGAGTTTGAGCGGCAACAGTACATGGTGGGACCGGAGCGACTCTACTTGGCGACGAGTTTACGGTTATCCGAGGCTCAAGTGAAGGTTTGGTTCCAAAACCGGCGGATTAAGTGGCGCAAACAGCACTTGGAGCAACAACGTCGCCTCCATTTAACCAATTCGGTCAAACCAACTTAAAAAAGAGATACACTGACCTCAAGACAAAAAGCAAAAAAATCCACACATGAAAAGTTAATTTCTACTCACAATGATGACAACGTACCTTCCGTGTAGTGCCGTGTAGGATACCCAACATTAAAAAATAGTAAAAAAAAGCCATTATGTAAAGTTCAAGCATGTGGGAAATTGCTGGAAAAACCCTTGTCGTACAATGATGTAAAAATGAACAAAAGAACAATAATAATGATATACTGTCACCATGCGAGAGATTTGGGAAAAACTGTCAGAAACGTTCAACCGAAACCCGCAACCATTTTCATTCTTGGGGAGCGAGCGGCATTACTTGAACCCCAATTCATTGTTGGGGAGCACACAGTATCCGGGCCCGACCCCTTGCATGCCTGACATAGCTCGCACCGCTCTAATTAGATTCCTGCAGCCACCAATATATCTTAACGCGGTCATTGTAAACAGCGACGTTTATTGTGCCGCCTCGTTTTGTCGTCCAACACTTGACACATGCACTATGAATCAAGTGCGAAAAAGTCATGAGGTATTATTATTATGAAAGTCCTCTGCTTCCTTGCCCAGAAGAAAAGAAGAAGCTTCACAAAAGTGATGGCGTGCGTCCTTTCATAACATTCATTGTTGAGGCCTATAAGCAGGGCAGAGATACACAGGGGGGTGGTGGTTATACGTTTCTCCGTTCATAAGATTCATTGTTGAGGCGAGCCTTCACGTTGACGCTCCCCTCCTCTTGTGGTGAAGTGGTGACGATAAAAGAGAAGGAAAATCAGGTTCCTCCCGCTGCTCCGGCTCAACGAGAGATGAACCCAAATGCCTAAGCCAATGGTTCGGTCACGGTTGAATTTCCCTCCCAGTACAAACTGTTATTAGGAAGAACCCCCTGGACAGCCCAATTCGGGGCTGTCTGGGGCAAACGGTAGATAAACGAAAGCGAGGGGGTAAAGACGAGTCCCCAGCAAAGGAAGCACTGAGGCTTTGCATCAAAATCGAGACTAATATTTCGTTATGCGACTTTATAGCACAACAGTGAAATTTGGCGACCGACTAGCGGTTAGCGAGGACGCGGGGAACGGCAGGCTAGCTTACTAGATGGGAACATTCATTATTGGGCAACAGTGAAATCTTCCCGTGGCGGGCTAGCTAGGTATAGGACTTGAATTCACTCTTGTCAATAGTGAAAATTCCGTACTAGGGCTTTCCGTATCTAGTACGGAACTATCTTCCTAGAACGGAATCCTCCTAATAACAACTGAACAGTTGAAAGAGATTGGAGAATTGGTTGCGCCTCTTTGAAACGTTCTGGGTCAAAGGCAAAATTACACGTCACGACCCAATAACAAGGTTCTTCATACTCGGTATTCTGGTATTTATCCCTTTTTGTTGTTGTTGTGGAAAAAGCGGAGCAACGGTATTATCATGATCTTCTGGTGCAGGAGTGTGGCGCGCCAACAGTTTTTATCGTTTTAACCCTGGGGTTCTGAGTCAGCCAAGCCAGAGAGGAGATCGCATATGAGGAGTATGAGAGCACGTGAAGTAGACCCCCCCCCTTTATTAAAACCGGAGCACAAGAAATATGCTTGTGATCGTTTGACGCCTCATTACCCAGATTTGCAACGCACATTCCAATAACACATTTCCAACCTTTGGGGATGAAACCAAGCTCCTTTGAACGGAACGGCCAAGTTAACCATTGCGGAAAATATGTAACTTTAATTTGGTCTTGGGGATTCCGTCAGGTTCTTACACTTTGCTTTGCGCTCTCAAACTCGACCCTTTAATTTTTTTTATTTTTTTTATATAAAAGTTGCGATAGCAGTATCTCAACTTTTATATAAAAAAATTGAAAAAAATGAAAAGGGCCAAGTTTTGTAGATTATTAAACCAGTTTTCCGTAACGTTTATAACAGTAACGGTATTTTTATTCAAATCGTGTAATGATATCGTAATCGCGAAGAAAAGGGTACTAAAGAAGAACCTAAAAAGAAGCAGAAAAAAAGGCCGAGTTTCCAGGTAGTATGTGAAGAGAAAGGTGATGGCACCACACGTTTAGGTTTACCTGCGAGGATTTCCTGCCAAATTAGACAACTCCCCACCTGAACTAAGCAAGCCTGCGGCTCCAAACCAACCTCAACCAATTTGACCAAAGAAGGCCAGTGCCACTCTGCTGCGGACCGAGCGAATCGACCGAGCGGTGCACCACAACCCGTGAAGCTTGTGTGCCTTGGTGAGCAGTGCAGGATTCAGGTTCTGGCGTGCACAAAGTGGCTGTGTCCCCATAATTTCATTTCATTCCCAAGTTCGCTTCATTCGCAGTGCAGGTATTTCAATAATCTCCTATTTGACCCGAATTAGCCCCTCTTTACCGTTGAATCGGCCTAAAAAGTGTGCACATAGGTGACAGGTGGTCCATTTCGAACACATCACCGTCATCTACCTCCCCTAGGGTGTTGGTGCGCTTTGCGTGTATGGAGAGATACTTGTATACCTAACGAATAACCTTAACCTAGATCAGGGAGCCTTAACAACGGTTCCGTACGAATCCTCCGTCTCATCTGGTTGAAATCTATTATTTTGCTCTTTATACCAGTCCACGTTCTTCCTAACACTTGTTCATCCCCTTACAGTAGACATTTTGCCAAATGAAATACTGCGCTTTGCCAAATATTGTAATAACTGCTTTGCGAAACGCTAATACACAAGATTTGGTAACTCCCTACTCCCAGAACACACTTTGGCTTGCCTAACCATTTCTCAGTGAATCAATCCAATCCAATCAAGGAATCATCCAATTCACCCCAGACGGGATGGTTCATGATGATCTTCATGTTGGTGATTAGCGCATTGTTGTAACCCAGCGTAATTAGCTTGAAGCAACCGCCACTAATGACCCAAGTAGTCGAGTCTTGCTTTGATACCATCGTAGCTTCCTCAGCATGGTAAAAGCCCCGTAGATTTGTATCAGATATGTTTTTTTTTTATCTTTTTATCTCGTCTTGTTCACAGCAAGACAGGTTTCAGGTGGGCGTGTAGCAAGTGGGCAGGGTGGTGATGCAGATTCGGTCGTGTGATAGGCCAAAAAACGACTATGTTTTGGTTTAGTTTCATTACTGGTTGATCCAGTGTCCCCACCCGGACATGTTATCAGGAATCGGGAAAAACCTTTGAGGGTCAACTCGACTTTTCGCAACTTTTATTGGCAAGGCTTTTTTGGCTTGAACAGCATGACCAACCAACACATATGAACATTAAAGAGCCGTGGGCTAAGCATGTAAACGTTCTAGATCTTACCCTGCTGCCCTGATCCTGTCCCGGTTAGGAGTGGAATTTCCTTTAGAAAAAGGGAATTTTTAAAAAGGGAATTTAAAAAGAAGCTAGTGCTGCGAGTTTCTACGTTTAACCTTCTAAACGAGTTTTCCCAAGCTTTCATTTTTGTTTTCATCTGGGAAAGAAAAGAGAAAGTTCTGACTTGCGCCTCCCGCTTCCTCCCAAACGAGTAAGGTAGAGATAGACGCGTGTAGTGCAGTGGTAAGGTACCGATAGACCCATGTGTAGCCAACTGTGCACTTTGAGTTAAAGTCCCGGGAATTTTCAAAACAGGAGAAACGACAGATACAGTAGGAATGGTTCAAATTATGTTAACACAACTTTCTACCGTCATGACCGTAGGAATTACAGCAGCATATTAATGGTTTCAAACATCAACAGCTGGAATATGCCGAGGAGACCCTTTGGCACTGAATCGCTGAGATCCGACGGCTCGAACAGCACTACTTTGCAAAACAGGCACGTATCCTTCAACAATGAAGTGGATGCCAAGCGGTTCCCGCGCGGGTTGGACGTGACCGGTTCCGTGTACCCCGAAGAGCGGCATATTACGAATAGCAACATGTACAAGGGTTTGCACCGAGTGCGAGAAGACGACGAAGGCTCGTTAGAAAGAGAGTTCTATCCCAGAGAAAATATCCGGCGACCAGTCAACGAGATAGCGGACCATCGGAATTTTGTGGAAAGCCGGACCTTGGAGCGAAACGTTCCGAAAGCGAAGCACTACGCCGTTGACTCGCTCCCCTCGGGTGGGAGGAAGGAGCTGCTGGCAGAAGAGCATGGGACTACAGGTCAGGCGTACTACGCGATGGAATCGAACAGTTACCGCAATCCTGTGCCTTACTCTAGTAACGTCAACGACTTTCTCGACGAAAGCGAAAGCGACGCTGAGCAACACCATCAGAGCTTTGACTCGTGGGATCGCAAGCGGAACAACTTCCAACAGGAAACGAGGAGCGGGAGCGAATCAGATCTGGGATACGGTTACCACAGCAGTCAGTCCCCGACGCGTAAACCCAGGCTCACGAAAGGGAACGTCAGCTTGATCGCTCAACAGCTGACCGAAGAAACCAAGCAGCGCCAGCAAGCGAGGCAGCAGTTCGGCGACCGGAACGCTAACTTGAGCTTCGAGGGAGCTCGTAACGAAAACCGGCCTTTCTCCTACATGGATTGTAGTCCCACCCGATCTCCTTACAAGCCAGCTACCAGCAGCCCACCGAGGTTCTTCCACGAGGAAGACGAAAGGAAGATTTTCGCGGAAGATGCAACCGTTAGGACTACGGAAAGTTTCGCGAAAGGTCGACGTACTAAGCGATCAAGAGCGAAACCCTTCGGTTCCGACAGTTCTTCCGAAGAAGCCTTCCCTGTTCAGACCAAAAAGTACCCTGAAACGTACGATTCCGGAAAGAACAGCAAGACAGACACATCAAAACGGATAGCTACCTACGTCTTCGGTGAAGAGGGCACCGGGGGTGTACCTTCCAACAACAGAAAGGACATGGAACACGAAAAAGGTTTCCGGCCCACCGACCAGTTTCAACGCCGCAGCTACGCTTACAATTCAGAGTCCCATACCCGGCCCGTAGACGTACCGAAAATTTCCTACGCGACCCAGAATGTGGTCTACAACAACCTTGACGTCCCGCAGCTTAGGAAACACGTCGACACCACCTTTAGGGCGTCCTACCGCTCGGGTCCCGCTTTCGACACTCGGGGTAGTCAGCATTTCGAAAGTTTGTTGAGAGATCCGAGTCCGATTAGGAAAACGTCACCGCTTGAGCGGAGCAAATCGCCAGTTGATACTAGCAGCTATCGAAAGTCAAATCACGACATCAACATCCTGAGAGACCACAAGGTCAACGACCGTAGCTTTCGAATGCAAGAAATGGAAGCAGAACTGCCACTACCCGAGGATCGCTACCGCCACGGCAGTCCTCAACGCCAAACGTTTGTTTCTAGATCTGCTGATTTCTACGATAGAAACTCGTCCTCACCAGAGCGTCAACCCATTCCTGCCAAGCGTGCGCCAGTCATTGTCCAAAGTGGACCGTTTGCTGAACCGCCACGCGGTGCTTATCGATCTTCACGTCGATCGGACTTTGAGACGCTACAACGAAGGAACGAGCGGCAGGTACCCAGGATGGGCACGAGCATGACCAGCCATAACGAGTTTACCCACTCCACCCGGAACGAACCGGAAGAAATGCCCAAACCCCCACTCCGCCTCAAGAAGATGACGGGCTACCAGACCAAAGACCGAACCGACAACACTACCTTCCACAGCAAACCCGTGTACATCCATAACAAGACCAATCCTGAAGTCACGGAAGAGTTTAGAGGTGTCCGCAACCTTGTTGGCAAGATTCAGTCCCAGGAAAAGACGCGGATGCAGAGAAACCCCATCAGCGACGACTACCGAGCTCATTCTTCCAGAAGTTCTAGCTCCATCACTGAACGTAGCAGTCCAAGTCCTGTACGGCAGCCAGTTAAGAAACCTACTATTACGACTACTTCTCCTACCTTCCCTATCTTCAAGAAAGGTCGTGCACCAGACATACCACGCGAGCGCACCGTTGCGGATCTTCCCGATAAACCAGCACCCACAGGTTACATTCGGGCCCGGAAGCCCTCGCCTGAACAGTACTTCGTGGCCAAACATACTATTAGCACGGCCCGGGAACCCAATCCCGAGTACTCCCCGACTCCGCTCCGCAAGTTCAACGATGATAATGAAGACGACGAAGTCGACTATCGAGCAGAAACAGTGGTTCAGTCCTTGCCAAAGCACATGTCGCGGAAGTCTTCCGATGAAAACAGCAACAGAACCTCTACCAGCAGAAACGCACCGTCCTCTGTCCGGTTCGCGGATAACTTTACCACCCAGAAGAGTAGGAAAGACAACGGTAGCAAACGCTACAGAGACCTGGAATCGCGTAACGGTGTGGTGTTTCAAAGCAACGAACTGGAGAGCGGTGGCGAGTCGGATAAGGACAGCAAGATCCAACGTCAACGGAAGAACTTTCTGTCGGTGTTTTTGGGCGGCGATCGAAGGTTCAACCACAGCAAAAAAACAGCTAAGCAAACCAACAACAAACCTGACAACAGAGACAAGAGCGTTCCCCTCCCACCCCGAGAGGATGAAGCCTACATGGTTGGTACTCAAAAGAACGACAAGTCACTGGGCCGAAAGTCTATCAAGCACAAGAAGGGCTCGAAAGAGGATGCAGAAGTGGGTAGGGGCTTGGTCAAGGGAAGAACTGCCCAAAGCTTCGAATACGGATCGACTTTAAAAGCATCCACCGCGGACAATAAGGACTACCGAGCGTCACCTTACCTCGACAACGAGAGTGAAGACGGCACATACTTCAAAGTACAGGTAAGAAGCAAACTGCTGGACACAATTATTCAAAGCGTATTGACTTTTCCCTCTCTTTTTCCTCAGGCGATGGAATCCAAAGACAGGTCGCCTAAAGAAAACTCTAAATACTCGTCATCGTACTCCTTGAAACGCTCGGACACTTTGAAAAGGAACTCGGAGAAAATCACCAATACCGAAAGAGAAGGCCAATTCGCCACCAAGCCCAACTTTACCAAATCCGACGGGTACTTTGTTGGTACAACGCACTACTCTGCCGAGGACGACAGGGGTCGTAAGATCGTGACCGAGAGTCGCCACCCTCGACCGGAAGAATTCGAAGACGACTCTACCGTCTATTTCACCTCGAACTACGCCAACAGGAAGAAGGAGCCTTCGCCCACGCGCTACTTTGGCGACACCGACGCGGAACGCCGCAGTAAAGAGAGCAGCAGTGGATCACCCCGGCACGCCTACGTTTCGGGCCCGAAACGCTTAGAGCGTAGCACCTCGCACATCGGTGATTCGCGTCGCGACAAGAAAGACCGTAACCTGAACCCCCGACGTCCTACCGGCTTGGCCAAGAACAACTTCCTGAGCAGCTCCGAGAGCGAGCTGAGTAGCAAGATCAGCAATCAAATCAGCGGAGCGAGTGCCGAATCGCGGCGCTCGGTCTACGTCCATGCCTCCCGAGTGGCCAAAATCCCCAAGTTCCACGGCGCTGAACTCAAAAGCGCGTCCACCGACGTCGAGAACCAGTCGCACCACACTAGTACCGAGGGCAGCGTCGACCGGTTTCCCGGTACGCCGCAGCGTGGCGCGAACTTTCAGCGCTCGAAACAAATCTCGCGGTCGTTCTCGGTACTAACGCCATGGAAACCGCGTCATTACAAGGAAAACTACGAAATTACTTACAATAACAACCAAACGATGAAGCCTCTGCCGGCCGGTAAGGGCAAACCGCCACGCCCTCCCGGCAAACGGCGCGAAGTTCAACACGAAAAATCGTCCAGTACGGCAGAAGCAAGCCCCGCCTCCAAGCCAGATAACTTGTCGACGCTTCAAAGAAATCCTATTGCCGAAAAAGAGAAGGACAAAGACAAAAATAAAAATTCCGTCTCTAGATCCTCGACCATGCCCAAGGACTCGCGCATGGCAGGATGGTTCCGAAGAATACGGAAATAAAATCAAATAGAACAGAATAACAATCATTAATATAGAAATATTCTCGTATATACTCCCAAGTGTTTTGGTATTTTCTTGATTAATTTTCTTGAAAATTTTTAAAACTAACAGTAACACTCTAAAAAGAAATGGCGTCTATAATTTTCTATACGGCGCTTTTATATTCTAATTTTTTAGAAAAAATACCCCGCTTTTATAATTATAAATGTGTGGAAAGAGAATATGTTGTGATAACTCAACGGTAACGGTGAAAAGACATGAGCTGTACACAGCGCTTTTATTTGGAGCCAATAAATGTAGTAATAACGCCATCTTACTTCTTTATCCAATTAAATTATTCCGCCCGTATCCAGTTTAATGCGAAAATTTAACACTGATTGGAAATCGCCATCTATCAACGAGTTGGCACACTACAAGGTCAACTTCACAAACGCCACCTATGGAAAAAAGCAATAAGCTGATCGCGAGAGCTTGTCAATTAAATACGTCCACAATGACAAACTAATCAACAAAGTGTGGGTTTAGCTTCAAATCTCGAATTCATTTTCATTAGATTTAAAATACCTAGCGCATACAACTATCACGTAAAGGTAGGATCTGGTACCTGTGAAAGGGTCGATACTAAGCTATGGGTATTGTTATGTTTGAACTGTTACATTGACAATAATGTGAGGAAATAAAACTTCTCTGCCAAGTTTACCATTCAAATTTACTCGGTTAAGCTTAATAATAATTATATAATGCGTCTTTCAGTGACATTCAGTAGCGTATTTGGTGTTGTGCATTTAATACCCAAAATAATAAAAATAATAAGAACTAAGAACAACTGTTTTTTCAGGGCATGGCGGAGAATGGTTTGAACGTTCATGCGGCCCTAAAATGGTACATCAATGCCATGATTCACGACAGCGGTCCTGGAATGAAAGTTCTCTTGATGGATAAAGAAACCGTGAGTATCTGCCGTCACCAGTATTGTTTCTTTTTTTGCAAAACATGAACCACTTCAGATCTCTGAGGAACCGGCAAAACCTGTTCAGGCGTTCTATCACACACCCAAGCAATATCAAAACTCGTAAAAGAAACAAGTACTAAACTGGTTTCTTTCTTTCTTTCTATTTTCACAGACGGGGATTGTTAGCATGGTGTTTGCGCAATCAGAAATCTCCCAGAAGGAAGTGTACTTATTCGAACAAATCGAGAAAGGCAATTTGTCCCAAAAACTGACGCATTTAAAATGTATCGTTTTCCTGCGACCCACCAAAGAAAATATCGATTTACTAGCCAAAGAACTCAAGAGCCCACGGTACGGCCAGTACTACATATGTACGTTAACATCTATTACTTCCTTTCTTTTTATTTTCTTATTTATTTTCTTTTAGTAACAACGACAATGGAAATAAAAACAAAATATTAATAGTAATTTATTAAATTTAAAAAAAAAATTACCAGAAAATTATCTGATTTTCCGTGAATTTTTCTTTAGATTTTACGTCAATCATCTCCAAGTCTGCTATTAAGTTCCTGGCTGAAGCAGACGAACAAGAAGTTGTACGCGAATTGCAAGAATTCTTTGCTGATTACTACGCTCTGGGCCCGGATCTCTTCTCTTTAAATCTCCCTGAATCGATTCAAGGTGATTCAGTTCATTAATTCCCGACCTATCAATCAGGAATGAAATGGAAAAAAATAATAAAAAGTTTTTTTTTTTTGCCCGACATCTATTGGGGAAAAAAAATAAAAAAAATATTTATGATTTCCTAGGCTTGGCGTGGAATCCCCATGCGTTAGTACGGACAGTACAAGGATTAGCTAGCGTACTCCTAGCGACTAAGAAACACCCTGTGGTTCGCTACCAAGGTTCTTCTAATTTGGCTAAAAAGCTCGCAGAGGATGTGAAGGTTAAAATCTTTTTTAAAACTTTTTTTTTAAGTATTATTTTTTTTAATCGGTAATTATTTCTAAATCAGGATGTACTCGTTAAAGAGTCTTCGTTATTTGACTTCCGGCGTGGGGACGTTCCACCTGTTTTATTGGTGGTTGATCGACGAGCTGACGCAGTGACTCCGTTATTAAATCAGGCATGAAAATCGGATTTGATTTGCTCCGACTCTTCACTTTGCTTTCCATTTCTTTCTATTTTATTTAATTTTAAATGATTTTTTAACTAGATTGTGTCGTTTTGATTTTTAGTGGACGTATCAAGCAATGGTCCATGAATTACTGACGGTGCATAACAACCGCGTTAGTTTAGCGTCAGCTCCTGGGATTTCTAAAGAACTCACTGAAATCATATTGTCGCCAGACAGCGATGAATTCTACAAGAAGGTAAAGAATCAGAATAGAGTTAATTGATTCTAAAATATCGAATTCAAAGTGTCAAGTGAGCCAGATTTGTTAATTCCGACCATGTTTTTTATTTATTTTTCTTATTTACTTGAATTGTCTCAGAACATGTATCTCAATTTTGGCGATATTGGGCAAACCATTAAGAATTACTTGGAGGAATTCCAGGGCAAAGTGAAGAGTCAGCAGAAAGTGGAAAGCATTGCAGATATGAAAGCTTTTGTGGAAAACTACCCTCAATTCAAAGTAAGATCTGATACATCTAATACTTACAATATATAAATATATAGAAACTTGCCTCTAAATTTCTAAATTTGCTTAAATTCACTGTGTTTCATATTTATAATAATTTGATTAATTAATAAGAAATATAAGATAGTTCTTCTAATTTTTTAGAAAATGTCTGGGACGGTTAACAAACACGTGACTTTAATCGGCGAACTCTCGCGTTTAGTGTCAACTTATAACCTTCTGGAAGTATCCGAAGTGGAGCAAGAATTGGCGTGCCAAGATGAACATTCACAATCTTTACAAGTAAACAGAAAAAAGCTTCTCAAACACGCTTTATATGATTATTTTTTTTAACTGCTTAGAAAGTACGTCGATTGATCGCCAGTGATAAAGTACGCGATCTGGACGCTAGTCGCTTAGTAGTGCTGTACGCCTTACGCTATGAGAAACACTCCAACAACGATATCACCGGTTTGGTCGAGACTTTACGGCGCAGAAATGTCCCTGACCATTATTTGGAGGTAAAAATGATCACTTTTAATTGCCAAGGTTACAAAAACAAATTTAAAAAATATATAAAAATACCCTTTTTTTTAGATGATTTACGCGGTTTTGGAATACGGAGGATCGGGAGTCGCATCCAAGGACCTGCTAGGCCCTAAAGACGTGTTGAAAGCCACCGAAAAACTGTTCAAAGTAATTTAAACTCTCTAGTTCTTTTGGAAATCAGAAAGTTTTTCAAACTAAGAAAAAATTTTTAATTAAAATTCTTCTAATATCGTCTTAATGTCATTTGCAGGGGTTGAAGGGTGTAGAGAACGTTTACACCCAACACACGCCCTTACTGAAGGAAACTATCGAGAGTTTGAGCAAAGGAAGATTATCTGACGACCAATTCCCTTGTCTTAATGCAGATCAGACTCAATTCAAGTACGTTGTGAACCTGAGTTTTAAATTTTAAAGATTTTAAAGTTGAATTGTGATTGTAGGAAGAGATTCTAGTCAAGTTAAGAAGAACTAAAAGCATGAATTTTGATGAATTTTTTTAGACCGAGGGAAATCTTCGTGTTCATGGTAGGCGGTGTGACGTACGAGGAAGCGCTCATTGTGCATCAATTGAACCGGAGCAGCAGTAATAATGCCCGAATCATCTTAGGCGGGTCCACGCTGCACAACACGTGTTCTTTCTTGCATGACGTGGACCTCGCTGTCAAGGGCTGTCACCGTAAAACGAAAGCTAATTACCATTCCAAGAGCGCCAAGTACATGTAAAGCCTTTAGCAGGATTCTCTAATAGTTTTTTTTCTTTTTTTGTGTGTGTATAACTCTACGCTATATATGCCTTGTATTACTGAAATTGTGTAAAAACATTGTTCCGAGCTATATGAGAGCTTTTTAATTGGCATTTTTCAAATTAGTGAAGGAAAAGTTAAGGAAATTAAAACAGTCCTGCCCTCTAGATTCATATGAGCTACTTTACTGTCAAGAAATTGTGCAGAAATCTCTGATAGTTTTGACGTAAAAGTTTCTGTGGTCCCGCGCTGTGGTGTCGTAAGAAGCTAAAGGAAAGCTATACGGACATCCTTACTACATTACAAGCCCTAAATGCAACATGAGGTTTGTAGAATAACAAGGGTATCTTCCTATGGAACGGTTTTCGATCCACTTTCTCACTTTCAAGAGTAGATTCAGGGGAAAGGTCAGAATAGCAAAGGGTACTCTACATCCTGAAAAAAAAGACCACGCCGGTTTCCAAAGTGCAATGCAGGTCGGATTTTACGTCAGCCCAAAAACGCTCGGTAGTACCCCAAAGAAAGGTAGCGGATCCACTGTTTTGAGTGTGACTTTGACAGTCTTGTTCTCTTTACGAACCCTTTTCTAGTAGATCAGGAATGCCTACTTTGGGTTTACGATGGGCTAAAGTCTGTGAATTCATCTCTGCTGTTCCTTAGTACCCATAGAACGTCTTGCGACCGAGAAAGCCGGTCCCAAAACTTTTACGTTGGATGATACCCTTGTTATCCTACTTGAATCCTAATACTGTGGTTTTGGCCGTACGTATCCTATCGATTTTTATTAAATCTAAGACTTTTATTTAGATTTTATAATTTTTAGAAAATATTTATTTAGATTTTAGAAAGATTTTAGACTTTTATTTAGAATTTAGATTTTTATTAAATCTAGACAGTCCACTTAAATATATTTAAAATTTATTAGAATCTATTAGCGTTTTATAGGAATTGTGTGAATGTGTTGGTATTTTAGGATCATGGTCGAAATGAGCCAAATGATTCCAAATTAATATACGTAAATACGAAAATTACATTTGAGTTAAGTATAATTTAAGAGCGTTGAATTTACTCAGACGTTAATCCATTAAAGTATAATTGGAATGGATGTGAAAACTCCGTTGCGGTCAAAGTGTATAGCAACCCCCCATGCTCTCTCCCTCCCTTTTGTATGACGCTGGCAAACTGCAGCCTCTTTTATGGTGCGTGGCGCCGCAGACGTCGCAAGCAAATGGTTGCCGTAGTGACTGCATCTAACAAGAGCTCCCCACATGATATTTGATGCCCTCTCGCCTGGGCTTACCTCATTAACTTCAGCCTCGAAGCTGAGAAGCATCCAAATGGTTCTCTCACCGCCAATAGTACCCGCTAATGGATTTTATTTCTTTGGCTGTCGAGGGGCGCAAAAACTCGTCTGCAACCGAAAGAGAGGGGTGGAAAAAGAGCTGTATGGGAAGATAAAAAAAATATTAACACATGGAAATGGCTGAGAGCCTATTGTGTTTAATGTCTATCCTCCTCATCCTTTCTTTGTAAAATACGTAAATAAACAAAATCTAAAATGGAGCCTTCAAACTTTGTCTGATCTTCCGTACATGTATTTCTTTTTTATTTACGAAACTCGTTCAATTTGCTTACTATTTTTCAACCTATTAAGTTGAAGCTACACTTCAAGAAGAACGTAGCAGCATTTTAGAAATTCCAGCGAAGTTAATTCGAGGAGCAAAGTGTAAAACTTTGACTTGCGGTCCGGTGGGATATTTGACCGTTAGGCTAGTTAAATACAAGAAGCAACCCATTTTATTTTTATTTTTTATGCTAAAAAGAGTTTGCTAGACTGCTCCACCACATCACCTTCTTCCCAAGCACAAGGAATATATCCTCAAAAAATTTCTTGAAGGTTACGAGAGAGCCCGAGAGAAAATAATAAAAAAAGAAAGGAAAAAGAGTCGAAAAAGTCCAAGATTCAGTGTAATTTAAGCTTGGGTCTACTGATAATAGAGTTGACGTGCGGGTATGGGTGACCGGATGTCCATTGTCTTTTTTAAAAACATGAGATCGTGGTGCTTCTCGTCCGTTCGATTGCCGGCTTCCTTAATTCATATCGGATTTCGTGTCTTGGACGTTAGTAATAGTTGCCTGGGACCCCGAGCACCCCTCCTTGGCTGCGTCGCTTGTCCCTCTCAAAATTCTGCTTATGCGTTCCATTTTCCCATTAGCTTTTTCTTCACGGTGTTTTCTTTTTTTTTTTGCCAAATCGCTAGGTCCTTTTTCTTTTCGCTGACGCGTCTCCTTTAAAAAATTTTAAAAAAAAATAAAGGAAAAAAATCCCTTCTTTTAATATGCACCCTGACTAACAAAATTATTTTTTACTATATATTTTATACATTTAGTCACATTTGTATTAGTCTATTAAGTTGAAGCGATACTTGAGGGTAGACCTAGCAGCATTTTAGAAATTCCAGCCAAGTTAATTCAAGGAGCAAAATTTAAAACTTCGCCTTACGAACGAGACATCGAAGGTGGGTTTTTGACCGTAACAGGAGCCGGGCGAGGACAGGGAAGAGTCTATAAAATGTTCGATTCTATCCAGAGGATGCGACTTTATGGACCGCCTTTCCCAGGCATCCGTGTTTTGGACTAGGTTGTCATTGGTTGTGCGTATTTCATTGTTGTTACTCGGAATCCAACGAAACAAGCGCTCCGGGTGAAGGCTTTTGTGTGTAGCCTGGGTTAAGATGGATCTAATGGTGGACGCAGCCAGGATGGGGGGATTTATAGCCGTGCATGACAGGTAAAAGAGCTGAGGCAAAGGGAAACGGGCGCGACCACGCCTGCGTCTTCAAACACACAAGACATCAGAACACATTTCCCGTGTCGGAAAAGCGCTTCTTTATAATGCTAGGCCCGTGACCGCGTGTGAGCCGAAATGTCTCTCTTGCAGAAGAGCAGCACCCGAGTTTACTGCTTTTAATATCTGCTTTTAAGTAGATGCGAAACTGACAGTTTGCATCGTTAAAAACATTGGCGGGTGAGTGTTTTATATAGTCCTGTCTGTTAATAGTCAGTGTGTTTGCGTGGTGTGTGGTGTGCGTTTAAAACTGGATGCAAGAGCGCGCTAAGAGTGTTCATTTCCCCTCCTCTGTTAGCAGAAATACTATAACGTGTGGTTGACTGCGATTGAAGAGGGAATCAAACGTTCACCCACTTTAATCCCCATGTGTACTTTAGCCAACAAAACCCAACTTGAAAGAACCAGTTACACTTGAATAATCCAATGGAAGGTCTGTAATAGCTGTTTACTGGCTTAGTAACTGCAGTGCTGGAGTAATATCTTACTGCGAACTGCAGCGACAGTTCTAGAGGGAAAGGGTGTATGAATTGTGATACTCTGATATTGCAGTGCTAAACCAGTGAATTTGTTGGATTACGTCTTGTTCTTGTTCCAATACAAAGCGTTTACTGCGAGATCAAAAAGCAGCGCCGAAATATTACTGTTTTGTGCGGCGTATAACAGTCATGCTATACAACATTGCCTACTGCAACCATCCTCCTCTGTTCTACCCTTGTCCGGTAAGTTTTACCCTTACAAAGTTTTATATTTTTCTCCTGGAATGAACTTCGCTAGAATTTCTGAAATGCTGCTCGGTTCTTCCTGAAGTATAGCGTCAACTTAATAGGCTAAAAAAATAATAATAAAAAATGCGTTTCCGTAGTTAAAAAGAGGCACATGTTAGGCATAATTTGTACGGAAGGTCAGCCTGAGGTGAGCCTATAAGTTCGAACTGTCGTTCACCAGCGCAAAGCAAGTTTCCGCGTCGGCGTTTGAAGTAGTCCAAGCGCCGGTAGGACGGGTGACTTCATCACTATTCTGTACCGCCGCATTTCGTTTAATTCTTTTAGCTTCTACCGTAGATAGTAGAATGAAGAAACCATAGATTGATGTCTACAAAAGGTTGACTATGACAATGTGTCTCTATGCCCTTCCTTTTCCAAATGAACACGTTACCGTGTCATCTCTATTGACTGAACTCACTCAACGTTTCAACTCCAACGACTCAAAGTTTTACGGATCATGCCAACAAGCTTTATAGTAAACAAACTTATCAGGCGGTAAACAGCAGTATCTTTCAATTGCAGTTAGGGCGAGTTTAGTATTTCCAGTATGGCATTCCAAGTCTTCCATTGATTAGTTTAATGGTTACAGAGTTGTTGAATGCGGTAAGAATCTGCTACGGCATTCTTAAGAATCGCTAAAGCTATTAAGATTTCATTAAGAAGTATTGAGACTGGAAATGAAAGAGTGAGCGGTTCTAATAAAGACCCTCAAGACTGCAAATTGGAAGGTAAATAAAGGAACTTGACAGATCCATTATTAGTTCAAGTACCGCTGTCAAACTGTATAGTACTGTACTGTACTTCATGTTATGCTGCTCGGCATATATAGTCCTTATAACGGTCAAGTGAGAGACGGGAGACAGTAAAAGGGGCACAGAAAGAGAGAGCGAAAGGTAAATAGACACGACCTTATTCACACAATAGGACTGTATGGAAAATTCTTGCTGCTACTGCTGGCTTGGGGCATATAGGGATAGACTCTTTTTGCTGCTGCTGAGGGGGGCACCGGAACAAAAGGCGAACCCCCCGCGAGTAAAGAGCATTCATTGAGAGCAAATATAGACCTAAAATGCGCATCCGTATTATACCCCCCCCCCCCTTTCTTCTACTCCCTACAATGCCAATACACTCACCACTCGTGCATTCCTCTTCTTCCCCCTACAGTCAAGTTCATATAGTTCTCATTGTAAATCTTCATTCAGATCTAAAAGAACTTGCGACTCGATGACTCAATATCCAAGACCCCGATTAGAAATTCATAGTCAATACCTCAATATCAGTCATACTGGAATAAATGCTTAAACATCAATTTTAGCCAAACTTCAATAGGCTACACACCCAATGATTACTTCAATTCATTGAAGTTCATGGTAAAATTGTTGTGTACCAGCATAGTCATTGTATCGTCACTGTAAGTCCACAATTGCAACACGTAAATGCCCCAGAAGGGCTAAAGTAACTTAAGACATAAATGTGGCGGGCAAATCGCTTTCAAATTAGTCTACCTTCTATAGCACAGTGAATGGAACTTGTTGATGAGTTCCTCTGGTTCGCACTGGAAGGGGGGTGCTGTACCCAGTACTGGCCGCCCGTTGTACAGTACCGTACCCCGTAGTTTTGAACTCAGCATGAGTTGAAAAGAGGGGGGAGGGGGCCATTTTCCGCAGGACAGGAGCGTGTAAGCATGCTTAGTGGGTTTGAAAAGCTCTGCAAAGAGGCCAACAAAAGAATAGTTCCTCTGCTAAAAGTCCCCGCATTCAAAACTGAACTCGGAAGAATGAACGGGGGTAACCCAACTCTGCCTGGTTGCATCCGTGTGTGCCCTTATTAAACCCTCTTCTCTTACATAAATGCACTCTTGAAACCATTGTTCAAAAGTTGTCCAAAAGAAGATTCCTTCCATTCGAGTGAAAAAAAAATCCAAACAAGCTAAACTTGGAAACTTCTACGAAAACTACTCTGTACAATTTCGTTTCATTTTCTGGGACGAAAATTCCCCTTAAATTCTCCTTAAATCATGCTATTTCCTCAGCGCCTTCTAAAGTGTCCCAAAGAACACATTCACATAAAGGGAGATACGAAAAACACACATTATCTTGGCGGGAAGTACTAAGACAGCAGCAGTTTCTATTTCATTTCATTTGGATCCTATGGAATTTCTTCGCTTTTCGTTTTCTTTTCCCTTTATAAGAAAAATAAAAGCGTCTGAGAATTCACTTTACCCATATGTTAAGAGTAACACATTCCTAGCGTGTTTAACATGATGGGCGTCCTTTTTAGGACGTCTCGGTTGCAAGTGCCACCCCAGGTGTTTGTTCTCATAAACTGTTTCACTGTAAAGGGCGTTTATAGCTGAGCCTTTTCATTTCTTTCATTTCCTTTACTTTCTTTTCTCTCTACTGCCTGTCTGTTGTCTCTCTCTACTCCCGCCCTGAGACCAGCATTTGAACGCAGAAATGCGCAGAAAATTCGAGTGGGAGGAGGAGAAAGAAAAGCGAGGGGTAATGTTTTCGCATATAACTGTCTGTTTAGTGACAATTTATTGGCTTGTAAACACTTCTTATTTTTCTTTCTTTTTTGTCTTTTTTGGGGGCTTTCCATTTTATTTTTATTTTCGCTTATTTTATGGCTACGACGATGGGGCAGGGAAGATAGATGGAGTGAGATTATTTCTTCGGGGCTGGGTTGTTAGTAACACGTGCATTAAAGGGCCCCCTTACTTCCAAACGTGTGTCAAGAGTGATGTACAGTGAACTCCCTGGAGATTTCAGACGACTTTGGTGGTCGGGGTGGACTTTTATTTTTTTCTGAGGCAAAAGAAAATTGAGGGTATAGGAACAGGAAAACCTACAGCTTTGCCTATATTTCTTCGTCCTTTTTTCTACTTTTTTTCTTATTTTTTTAGATTTTAGTTTAAGAATGAGTTTAGTTTAGTTTAAGAAGAGCGAGTTGGGTTTTCGGGGGGTGAGTGAGGTGTAAGTGTGAGTGTGAGACGCATCATGTTTTTACTACCGAGTTAGCAGCATTTAGGCAAACAAACAACAGAGAAACTTTGACAGCTTTTTGAGTGGGTTGGCTCTTTAACATATTCTATAGCTGTTGTTTAAGATACCCACCACTGTTGGGTGCAAGCTCTATCATCCAAATCTTGTACTACAGCCGTATACGACTTTAAGCTGCCTTATACGATTCATCATGAAGAACATTCTAGTACTGCTACGCTCGTTGCTCTTTTTCATTGTTGGCCATTACTCATTCTTATACGTCATCGTCTGATTTGGCTCTATTTTTCCAGCGAGGTTTCATTGTTGGGTTGCCTGGCAACCGATGTGGTACTATGAAAAAGGCGACCTGTAGCATTTCTTCGTTGTTGTGACGTATTCTCTTCTTTCTACGTATTCGATATGTTCTTTTCTTTATTTCCTTTCTGACGTCAGTGTTTAGTTTTCACGGTTGGCAACCAAAAGGGACTCATATAAGGATGATTTTCCTATGCTTAACCGTTGAAACTTGGGCTTTAGTAACATGGAGTATCAGAGGTATTGCTACACTGGAAAATATAGATACGTGTGAACCTGGCCTTAACTTTCCTTGTTATTTCTTTCTAGTTCGCTGTTAATTCGGTTTAATTGCTAAGAAATGAACTTTCGAGTCTTGAATGGTCTCCTTTCGACTTTTTAAAGAAACTACGACAACTGCAGACACAATTAACATAGTACTGTTAAATTTAAAGCATGTTCACAAGTCCCAACCCTGTTTGTAATGAAATGTTAAGGGCGCTGACGTTCTCAACAGCAGGCATTCATTGTACCCTCCGATTGCTTATCTTATCTGCTAATTAATGTGTTCCCAGTATTGTCTTCTCCCTGTTTTCTTACAGGGGTTGTGGCAGAGAACAAGCTTGGGTATTATTACCCTAGGGTTGTTGGAATTCACAGCCCAAGTGTCACAGCCCCTTCCCTCTATCTCTCTTTCTTAGATACATATATGTATACGTTAGATATACATGCATAAAAAGCGTCCCCGCTTTGTAAGTTGGGAGAGACACATTGGGTGCGTATCTATCCCCCCGAGACAAACCCCAGCGTTAATTTACGATCCCCTTCCTTTCTTCCACTCTCATTGAAAACGAAAGGCGTCCTATACGACAGGCGAAAAGACAAGAGGGTATCCAAGCGTACTTACCAGCGCTCTTTTCGCTACGAACTGACGGTACGAGTAAGAGTTTGGTGCGAGAAAACCCAATTGTAGGAGGCTAGTCAAGATGCGAGAGATTTTGACGCGATGGCTCCATAAGGCTGCTTAAATCCATCTTGTCCATCTTTCCGGCCCCAAAACGGGGCTGGTGTTTGTTTTCCTTACGGGTTCCTTCGCTGCTGCTGCTGCGCATATAGACCCTTCTTTACTTATCAAGGTGGACCTTGTCAGACGGCTTTTTCGCTTTTCCCCCGGCACACCGAAAAGAAAAGGAAAAGCTCCCGGGAGAAAAAGTGAACATGGGCGTGGGCAAATAGGCACCAGCAGCTGGCTTAAAGAGAGGACATTAGCGTTAATGCTCCAGAATCTCCAGAATAAACTAAGGATTCTAGATCCCCTCGACCTTCCGTAGCGATGTTTTTCTTTACCGAATGGCTGCAGCCATAGAACTGGGCTTCACAAGCGATTCCGCGCTCAAGTTACAATAAACGGTAACTCGGAAGTCAATCTTCGCGGGTTAATCTATCGAATCGATTCTCCTCCGAATTCATTGCGTAGATTATGCTCAACTTGAACTTGGGACCCAATTATTGCGAATTCTGCCAACAGTAGTACGGCAGCAAGAAGTGCAGACTAATCTTCAATCCAATCTTCAATCCAATCTTCTAACCTAACTTGTAACAGAAATGCCAATCTAGATCCATAAAAGTAATGTCAATGATCCAACTCCAAAGGTAATTGAAGAGGGTAAGATTCAAGTAAGAAGAAGGGAAGGGGAGATTGAAGGTATAGGAATGTTGATATCATTAATGTCGAGGCATATACATGCGGAATCAAGACCGACATCCTTATTTAACCTTATTCAGGGGTCCCGTCTAGTGGTGAAGGTTTTCGGTGTAAAGCTAGAGCCCAGAGAATGGTATCATGTTTACTTGTGGGTTGTTCTCGCGCCGTCAACAACTACGGTGGTGCCCGATTCCTATGCGAACTTTCATGCTCCCACAACTCGAAAACGGATCCAATTCCTGGTGCTCTTGCATGCCTCTCTGGCTCTTTAAGCTTTAAGGGAAAACTCTCAGCGTACTTACACAACCGTAAAAGCTCTCCCAAGCTTCCTTAAAACCCACACCGCAAATTCAAATTCAAAAGAAAAAGAAGGAAAGAAAACATCCCTGCCCTCACCTCAACTAATTGTACTCGTAAACTCTTTAAGCCCGCAAAATGACACTACAAACTGCACGTACCCGTACCTCTCCTTAAGCCGTCCCGTGCTCACCCAACTCTACGTGACTCCTTCAACAAGACGTCTTACGTAAACATAAACAACAAATTCCAAACAAAATTTGAATGCTCCCAACTTTAGTTTCTACCTGTAGAACATAACTAAGTTCTCTTAGTTCCTAGTTCAAATTAGTTCCTTTGAAACTATTTTGATTCCCTTATATTATATTATATGTTGATTCAAGTTATATTAAGGTTAACTAAACCTTAATATAAAATTTGCTTGACCTTTTATTGGTAAATAAATTAAAATTAAGTTTATTAGCAAGTGGGGATTAGAAAAGGTTAAGATTAACCACTTTGGTTTCCTGTCAAGCCAAAAAGGAAAATTAAAAAAAAAAAAATCCGACGTTCTGTTCTTCAAATTTCTTTCCCCCCTGCCAACAGTTTCCCAACCACCACCGCCCCCTTGTTCACCCGGATTTCTTGCCAATCATGCACGTCGCGTACCATGGCAACTCACGGATCAAATTGCTTGCCTTTGTAGAAACACAACTTTACAGTTCCCCAACGTTAGAATGTTCCGAGCACCAACTCCCCTCTCCACCAACGAGTCCCACAGTCCCACATTCCACTCCTACTAATACTACCTACTCAAAAACTACTAAGAACATCGGCCACTTAGTACCTTTTACGCCAATAAAACAATTACGGTGATCCGGTCCAAAAATAACAAGCCGGAGTTGTTCTATAAGTCCCGGTGAAGGGGCGAACCAACCCCATCCTTCTATAATATTCACTCTTGCGATCGGCCAATGGTTGCAGCCCACCAAACGCCACACACTATAGGATTCATCCTGTATTTTATTCATTGTTGCGTCTGGGGCTCCGGTTGCCCGGGCAGGCCGGAGCAGCGCCCGAACTTCGGCCAGACCTTACGGAAAAACGACGGCTAAAATTTGTCGGCATGTACCAACTGCGAATCTTTCCAACAGAAAGATGTTTAATAAGCTGGACCAATTTTTCTATTTTTTGTTCCTGTTGTTGTTTTGTTGTTTTCTGTTTTGAATTTTCGGTCTCTACGAAGTTGATGTATGGGTCTAAGGAGCACAGTTGTGTAAGAACGCTGGGAGACTTACAAGACTTGGGTCTCGCATCGCGCAAGGTCAGCCCAAGTGATCTCATTAACTTTGCGACGCGTTATCATCGTTTCGGAAAGTTTTCTCCTATGTGTGTGTATATATATGTTGTATGTCTTCGCATGCGGCATATAATTCCACGTTTCCTAGTGCATATTACCCTCTGCACCCCCCCTTTAAAGGTTATCGCCTCGGTCTCTATCTGGGTGGACTTGGACATGGACTCTTCTGGGTCAAAAACGTCTCCCAAGTGTCAACCTCATCTACACAGCTTCCAAAAAGGGATGAGCCACGGCATTGATGCCTTTTATTGCCATCTTTCCTTCTCTTGAACTAATTTTAAATTTTCCAGAAGCTGGTCGAGGAGCCGATATCTAGAGTGAACGTTCCATGTAAGCCCCCAAATCGAGAAACAAAACAATACAACAGGGGGACCACGTAGACAGAAAGCTCTAGTGAGGGTGTAGGGGCCAATTCAAGCCCAGCAGGGTGCTAACTACTCCCAGCACAAGTGTCTTTGGAGAAAATGCTCTTAATAAGTTCTGGAGCAGTCCTAAACCAAAAAAAGAGGGGGGCTTTCAAAGTTTTCGAGAAGAAAATTTTTTTTCAAGAAGGTTTTCAGTTTTGAGGGGGGCGCATGCAAGGGCACGAAGATGAAGAAAGGCCAGAAGAAATCATCCAGAAGAAGAAGAAGAAGCAGGAGGAGAAGGGAAAGTACAAAAGCCGAGCCCCTTTTCTGTCAAGGGGCTAAAACTTGTCGAAACAGCCCCCAAACGCGGGATGATAGGCCTCACCATTCAATCATCGGCTTTACCCATTGCTGATAAGCCCTATGGAAAAGAGCCAAAAGGGGATGAGGAAAAACAGACGCCGCTTCTTCTCGACCATAGAGACTCAACTGTAGAGTATAATACTGTCCTACGGTACTATAGTACTCGATGCATCTTCAAATCTTCATATCTTCATAACGTGAAAGTTATCTCAAAGAAGGGCCACTAATTCTAGCTCGTGGTCTCCGATCTGGGTTATTTTTAGACAGCTAAAACATGTCAATTGCGTTGGAGGAAAAGTGAAGATTAAAGTAGATTTTCGAAATTAGCCGACAGGAATTTTTGGTTATTTTTTACTTTGTTTTTCCCGGGAACGTAAATGGGAATTAAGCTGGGAGACATTGGGTTGAAGGGCATGGGTGAGCAGAGAGAGCGGCGCTGTTCTATGTTGACTTGCCAGGGCTTTTCGCAGCTGCACTCCCGACTTCCTTCGCTCGGCAGTCGTGCTCTCGTTCGCTCATTGGCTGGCGCGAGCCGGGCGTCCGTTAAGACAACGCCCACCGACTGCAGCCACTTGTTTCTCCCTTAGCACACAGTTATACCGCGCTGAGAGCTGAGGCGCTCAAGCAGTTGTTTTTTCCCGCAAGTCGGGATAAAGTTGACAACAGGTTTTAATGATACTATTCTCGTGACTGTTGTTCTTCGACCAGTTCGTTTCGCGGGGTACCATGCTGTAAGACCAAGCAGAAGAAATTTAATTAGAACTGCCCACTGAACCGCGGAATTTGCTGTTCCCTACTACAAAGTTTTGAGAGATCTACACAGTGCTTTGAAGAAGATCTGGGGAAATTTTCTTCAAGAAAAAAGTGGAAAGTGATGGTTCTGCAGCTATGCGAGTTCTCTAGGATAATTTTTAGATCAGAATGACCTAGTGTGTTGAGTGTAACGCAGAAGAGAAGTACGCCAGCGAGTACTAGCGAATTCGATTCCGAAGAAAGCAATTTAGACAAAAAATATAATAAAATTCTAGAATTGAAAGTGTTCTAATAGCAAAACAACTATGGTGACTTTAATGCCGTGCTTAAACGCGGGACCGGGTCTTTCCAACACTCGATTACGTACTGCTGCGAACGATTGCGAAAACTCTTTGGATGATCGCTCTCAGGTAAAAATTGTTGCCAACTTTTCATTCCAGATTGAACTGAAACTGAAAGAGGCCCATGCCAAGTGTTCTTTGTTTGATTAGTAAGCTTTCGAGCGTAAACAGAATAAACCATGCTGGACGAGGCGGATTCATCCTCGCCCACAAAAGGCGCCTTTGAAAAAAAGAAAAAGAAAACACTAATTGTCCTTGGCATTCAAACAGTCACAGTCAACTTAGTGGTTGGTCCATCTTTTTTTCAATCTTTTTTAATTTTTATTAACTAGCTACCACATGGACGCTCTTGTTCAACGCAGAGCGTGGATGCTGCAACTATCTTAATATATTGTAACTAGTTTCACCTAGTTTTACCAACTATATTCCAACTGGAATTGGCCCAACCGTCGTTCTATCGCGCTGCAAGCTGAAGGCAGTATAGTGCTTTTATCGATGTTATAGAATAGTATGTTGGTAACGGTCTAAATAGACACGGCATCGGGGAGTAAGATATTTCAGTTAGTGCACATTAGTGCCTTTATCCTTTCCAAAATAAGAAGCCGGAGTTGTGCCACAAGTCCCGGGGAAGGGTCGAAACACCCATCGTTCTCTTCTATTATTCATTATTGGGGTCAGCCAATGGTTGCAGCCACGTACTTAATGATTCGTCGTTTATTTTGTTCGTTGTTGCGTCTTCGGGTTCCACTGGCCCGGGCAGGCCGGAGAAGCGCTCCAACTTCGGCCTGATGACCTGATTGAAAAACGACGGGCAGCGTTGAATTTGGACTAGCCTTACCGTGCACTTAACCACTCTTAACCACAAAGTTAGTTAAGGTATCTTTTAATTGGCGAAGGATTGGCTATTTACTTGTGGCAAACGTGGAGTAATACACGTTTCATGAAGAGTACATTGTTCACCATGTAAAGACGCCTTTAAAGTCTCGGGCGTGGTTCAGAAGCTTAGAAGATAAAATAGTACTGCGCTACCAACAAGATTTTTCTACTGTACACATATGACAAGCTGTCTGTCGCCTTTTTCCCACGGTTGGGCTCCCGACGGAAGACAACACAACAAGCTTCGATGTTTTCTCAGTGCTCAGGCGGAGATCGCTCGAGTGTTTATACTTACAACCGTCTCTCTCTCTCTCTCTCTCTCTCTCTCTCTCACTCTAAGAGAGGTGAATTGTTGGACATGCTAAATTTACACAAAAAAAGACCCAAAAAATGAGGAACTGACTAATAATATTGGCTTGGTGAGAAAAAAGAACTAAAAACGGTCCGCATTCCAAAAGCAAAGTTCTTTTAGCTACGTGTTTGAAATGCGGACTACTCACGTAGAGCAAACCATATACTCGAAAGGAATGCCGCAGTTAACGATAGAGATACATTCCTTATTTTTTTAAATTATAAACTCCCCACAGTCTTTCTCGCTCATGTTGGAGAGCTTTCAGTTATTAGATGCATGGCTCCCACCTGCTTCCAACTGTCATACTTCGTACTTGAGAACTTGGTTGATCATAGTGAACACATTTCATTTTCTTATGGTTTAAGATACTTGGAGACTTGTCTTAGAATTTACCCTTTTGGCGCTTAATCCCTTAGTGTAGGACCATCTTTAGAATGTTGAATGAAAGTTGAAGAACGAAAATTGAAGAATATTATTGGAAGAGGAGTCTACTAAGAATGTTCCAATCTTTGGCGTTTTCAATGTCTTAATCGTTTTTCTTCTATCTTCTGTAGGTGAAAAAGGCGAAAATGGAAAACGACTCGGAATCCCATGCCAACAGGTAATTTATAAAGATCTAAGAGTGCCAGTTATTTCGCCCGGAATGATGAATTCCAGTTTAACGCGCACTGTGGAGTAAGAGCCTTCGCATGGTATGTCGAACAAGTGTGCGTGTAGGGAGAACGAGAGGAGAATATGCTCAGAATAGAGGTTTGAACTAAATTGGTGGCAGTATGCAAAAACGCGTTGCAAGTGAAAGCCTTCAAACCGTCAGTTTGGGGAAGGCTCCGGAGCAAGAAAGACAGAAAGAAAAAGAGAGAGAAAGACAGAGAGGGAAAGAGCTTTCGAGGCACATGTGGTCCGCACATGTCAGTTCTGTGTAAGCATATAAAAGGGCGAAAAGTTTTTCCTTTAAGGAGCTCCCGTCCAACATGTCACCCATCGAGCCCGAACGCTACCCTTTTACCCTTGTCAACTTGTCTTGGAAGGGAAGAGAAGACAAAGCACAAACTTTTCAAAGAGCAGCCAGGGCCAAATGAGGAATTAAAGGTGAAGAACGCAGCCAGACTTGGACTAAAGTATTCGACACTTGAACTAGCGTATTCGAGGAGTGCGATAGCAAGCTCCTTTCTAATAGAAGTTAGAACCACTTGTTCGAGCGCGTTAATAGCCCCGCGATGTTTCGGATACACTGGACAGTACATTCCATTCCATTTCAATTTCAATTCTCATTCGTGGTAGCGGTAGAACTCCCCTTGCTTTGGCCAACTAATTCAACTTAATCTTAGAGAAGAGAGGAGATTCAATGTTGCGGTAGAGTATACAGTACGTAGATCGCTTACAACGCAAGCCCTTCAGTTTGATCTTGAAGTACAAGTTACAAGTAATGTACAAGCTACTAGCTATCCAGTACCATTCGACGGGATCTACGGCTACCGAACGTAAATAACGTCTACTTAACTTGCTTTGGCCGAGTAAATTCAACTTGATATTGGAAAAGGACTTTCATTGTTGCGGTAGAGTGCAGTACGTAGATCGTTTACAATGCAAGTCCTTCAGTTGGACCTTCAACTCGTTAGTTTAAGCTGATCCAGTACCATTTGGGTGGGATCTACTTGTATAGAAAGCAATCTACTGGTCATAAGACATCACCGTTGGGAAAGTAGTACGTAGATTCGTGTACTACTATTATGTAGTACACGAATCCAAGTTAACGACGCAGATTGCAGTCTACAAGGCCTCAAATGGATGAAAAAGACTAGTCTACCAAAGTTAACCAGGGTGGGTGCATGGGGGGACATTGATCAAGTGGGTTATAACGTGTGTTTTTGTCCTTTTCGGGGTTGGTGGAATAAAGGGGAGGGAGGGGGGGTTAGGAAAATATATAGTGGTTCTTAGCACTCCCCGGCGGAAAATTTATCTGCCTAATGGGGGTGCCAGGAAATCTAATGGCCTGCATGTTGACTTGTTTAGCTAAGGGGCAGGAGCACATCAATAACGTTAGCCGAGCTTTTCGTCGATGGTTTGCTTTTTAGTTCTTTCGGGGGGAAGACTTTGGTTCAACTTGTTTTGCGTTCTTTCCTTTTATTTTTTATTATTTTTCTTCTTTCTTCTTTTATTTTAAAAAATGAGAAAGGTTTGGTTCACTAGTTCAAATTCTTAGAAAAAGTTCTACTTTGAATAAACTTCGTATCTACGAGCCTCAAAAGCCAACGAAGGAAATGTGGAGCTCGTTTATTAATTTATTTTATTTTCTTCTCCCAAAGATCTACGGGGAATGGAACCGGTGATTTGTCAAGTCCAACGAGTCACTCGGATTCCACCTGCGGCTCGCCGAACGTCAACGGTGACAGTAATGGAGTCACCTCTCCTTCCACCTCTGCAAACTACCAAACCAGTCAAACCTGGACCATGGCCTCCTCCGGAGAAACGCCAGGTGAGCCATCGGGATTCTTTCTTGACAGAAAGCGCCTTCGTACGTGGATGTATTTATATACTGTGCGCTAAACGGTCTGTCATGTTCCTTGTGTATGTGCCGATCACAACAGCTGTGTGCGAGTCCACTCCATGCTAATTATGTTTTTTTGGGGGGGCTCCAAGTCGCCGGGCCACCCAGTGGCCGTTTGGGAGGCTAAAAAAAGGTCTGTTGCTTTTCCCAAACGAGCTGTTTTAAGCCCAGTTTATCCGCCGGCAAGTACTTATCGCAATGTACAATTCACCGTTACCGTCACCGTGTACTAGATTTGTTGTGTTGTACGAGTTTAAGAGTCTGTTAAGATCCCTGATAGGATTGATAGATTGATAGGATGATAGGATTCTCCGGCGGAGTATTGTTAGTTGTAAGGTCAAGTCTCGTTTGCAAGATTGACTTCAACCGGAATGACATCGACTTGATCACCTAAACCATTTTGTTTACTGACGAACCAGTGGTTCGGATGAAAGTTTGTTCAAGGTAGGGCAGAAAAAGAGCCGAGTTTCCCACAACATCAAGCCGAGACTCAAAGCGTTACTCCGGCAACTACTGTATCCAAATGGTGCCTGTGAGCCTCTGCCGCAATAATGAAACATTCCCCTGACTCGTATAGCGTTACCGCATGGCACTCATTGCCTGGCCAATTCAAGCTGCTGCAGTGTACGCAATCATGAATTACTCTTTGCCTAAAAGACAAGCCGAGAGTCGGAGCGTCACTAGGGCTCACCCCCATGCTGCCGTGACGTTCGACGCAATAATGAATAATGAACACGCCGTAATGGAAGGCGTTTTGCAGCTAATTCTACTGCATAACGAAAAGATAGCGCAGGCTTCAGAAGTTGGGGTTTGGGGGGCTTTTGTTTACGCGCTTTTAATATGCACCAGGAAATAAGGGACAACGCATAGTCACGCAGAGCTCGCTGGGTGTGCTATATACACTGTAAACAGTTGATCGTAAAAAAACATGCGTAAACTCTTCCAGCCAAGAACAGACTTGGGGGGTTATCGGCTCGTAACTGCCATACCATAAGAGCCAACAAGTTTATAGTGAATTAAAGTTATGGGGGCAGAAGAAGGGGTAGTTTCAACTGTTGCATACTTTTCAAACACTCCCGTCATTCGAAACAGTGATTTTTGGATCAAGGGTTATTTTCATAGGGGTTACCCAGCTTAATAGCGTACTATGAAACCCATTTAAAGTCATCTAGCCCATCTGTTACCAACATCCTTTCATGCAGTAGCATCATCCTTTGGGAAATCTTCGCCTGAACCTTCATGCAAAGTGTCTGAAATAATTAACAATTTCCAACTATAACCCTATGCCACTCAATCCTTTCTTCATTCTTCATATATGAATATTTCTACCGTTTTTCCTTCGCTGTTCTCCTTTGTTTACTTCTTTATTAATGGGTAAGGCAAGCAATTCAGCTTGGTCTTAGAACGAAATGCCCTGCTTTACCATCTAGAAGTCCTTTTCCTGTTAAAGCTGCCCCAAATGCCCTCCCTGTGCCTTGATTAGGTTCAGCTACCTAAACTTGAAGTCATATTCGATTTCGGGGGCTCAGGGAACCTATAATTAAAATATTCGCTAGACTAGAGCCTATATCCCATAAAAAAAATATTAAAAGAACAAGGGATACGCTTGGCTAGGTTTTCACGTTTAAAAGGATTACAGCGTAACAGAGTTTACAACGTTTTACTATTTCGCCCCTCTAGTTAAGGGTGAAAACCTGGCCTCTCCTCCGGATGGTTTGTCCAGTGCCGACACCCCGTACAACAACCACGCCAGCACAGGCGATGCCTTGTCCTTGTTTGCTGATAAAGCGTCTGAATTCCAAGCTTCCCCGTACGCCAGTTCATATTACTCCAGGTAAAAAATAAATTTTAAATCTTATTCCCGTCTCTTTTAATTTGTTCTTCCGGTCAACCGCCAATAATCTTTTTAAAAATGCGAGTTGTTTTTGAGTCTGAAGATAACGGTTGTATCCTCTCTGGTGTGTAGTGCGGTCCAAGCCTACGCCGGTCAGTCTCCTACGTCGTATATGCAGCATTCGAGTTTCTACGGCGGCCAGAACGCCCAACCTACCCCGTACGGTGTCGTCACGCCAAACTACAGCAGTAAGCTGCAATTCAGCACAATGACGTGTCTGCCTCCATACCGTACATCCCTTTTCTTTAACACTTGCTTCGGTTTCGTTTCAGGTCGGACCTTGCCGAGCTGTAAAAATGGACAAGCTCTCGCCCAGTCCCCCTATTTGACACCCTACGGATCCGCCTTTGCTCCGACCGCCAGCAGTACCATTCCTCAAAGTGCGTACCCCTATGCCACTTCGTACAGTCCTTCAGGTTTCGGTGGTGGTGCCGTCCCAACCCAGTCTCAGCCCTTCATCAGCGGACAGCAAGTATAACTTTTTCTTTTTTTCGTCAAAGCAAATCCGTCATCAGGCTCATTTCTCTAAAAGTAGTTTGAAATATGTTTATTCGTTGCTCTAGGCGTTAGATTATAGTGCGTACTCGGGGTACGGGCAGGCACCGTACTCGTACTACGCGCAAACCTTCAGTTCGTACGCCAACAGTAGCAATCCGACCACCCTCCCTTGCTTATCGCCTGCCACGGTGACGCCAGTGTGTAGTCCGCCGTCCGTCTACGCCTCGTCCAACACGTATCAACTTGCCAATCTCCCGACACCCGTCAACGCTACCTTGGCCCATGAAAGTCCGACCTACTCCACCGCCGATAATCCCAGTCCATCGTCACCCATCAAGAGCGAGTCCAGTTCGCACGGGCGTCGCACCCGGGAAGCCAGTGTCGAAGGTAAAATCATGATTCTGTCCGACAAGCATGTTCCCCATAACATCAAGCCGAGTCTCCTACCGTTACTTGGGCAACTCCTCCACCCAATGGTGCCTCTAACGTAATAATGAATCATTCTCCGTGACTCTCCGAAATAAAAGCTAACCGACAAGTTTCTTATAACATCAAGCCGAGACTCGTAGCGTTACTTCGGCGCCTGCTCTACCCAATAGGTGCCCGTGACGCAATAATGAATCTTTCCCATTACCTCAAGCCGAGGCTCTTAGCGTTACTTCGGCAACGGTGCCTGTGACGCAATAATGAAACATTCCCCGCGACTCGTGTAGCGTTACCGCGTAGCACTCGTTGCCTACCAATCGAAGCTGGTGCCGTGACGCAATAATGATTTTCGTGGAATTCGAGCCGAAGCTCACTGCGTCACTTAGGGGTGCGTTTTATTGTGAACTGATCCGTTCACCAGTTCTTCCGTTGAACTGCTCTCGTTGACAATAAAACGGACGTTCTGCAGGTCGCCGTTCAACTGGCTCAGTTAAACGAGCGTTGACAATAAAACGCCCGTCCAGCTTCGGGCGTGCTTAGGGATCGTCCCGAGTTCTACTGTGCCCCTGGAACGCAGTTGAACGGAAAGCGGTTTTTGAACTGCGCGCCAAGCCGTCCCGTTGAGCTGTTCACGCTAAAACGCCCGTCCAGCTGAACCCTGTCCACGCGAAAATACCAGTTGAGCCAACTGGTGAACGCAGTTATTCAGTTCCGTTCACAATAAAACGCACCTTAGGGCAGTCTTGCGCTCACCCGCTGCCGAACGCATTGCGTCAAACGACACGTTCGATGCAATAGTGAATAAATGAACACCGTAAATGGAAAGGCACTCAACTGCCACTACCGGGGACTTGTAGCGCTTAGTCCGGCTTCGTCTTACCTTCTTCGGTAGCTTGCGTTTGGGACGGGAGATTCTCCTTGTATATCAAATTCTGGCGTTTAATAACATAAACGTTGTTATGTTTGTCTAGGCTTATATGGTTCCAAAGTAATGAATTTGAAGCATGGTGTGATCAAAGTCTTCTTTTCCGTTGTTTTAATGTTGTTTTGATAAAGGTTGTGTTTAGAGAAAGGAAAGGTGTCGAGTTATTTGATCGTGCTCATTCTTTTTAAATTGAGCTCCTTTGTTTAAGTTTTCGATTTAGGGCCAAGTCCCCCCCCCAGATTGGGGGGGACTTTTGGGGGGAAGTGGCTCAGAACTGGGAATTTAATCTCTTCTTTTTAGTTACTCGACGCCTCTAGCTACGTAAGCACTAAAACAAATCCAGCATTCTTTAGCCCAAACAAACGAACAAAACAAAAATCATTGCGTTTGCAGTCGAGAAGGAACTACCATTTTGATTTCACGCTTTGAAATATTAGACAGTTTAGCATGTTCTTTGCAATTATCGTCTGCTTTGTCGTGTCTTTAGCTGTCGGTTGTCATTAAAGTTGTTTTTTGTTGGTAAAGGTAACTCCAATCGAAGCGGTCGAACTCGGAATCGGCGCCAAGCCAACCCTTCCCCTGATCCCGAGACCAACTTGGACCGAGTCTTCGTTTGGGATTTGGATGAAACCATTATCATATTCCATTCCTTGCTCTCTGGGAGTTATGCGACGCGATTTGGCAAGGTAAAATATTTGACTGATTTTTAAACAAATATGATTGGTCACTATTGCTCAATAAGCTACGAAATTAATCTTCAAATGAAATAGGTTAATCGAATGAACGAGCTTAATATAGAATAGTTGAACTTGAACTTGTTGAGCTTTAATTTCAGTTCAGCAAAAGTCGATGCGTTTTGTTTGTTTGTTTGTAAGCGTAGTTTGTTTAGCTAGTAGATAAACTAATTTTTCTGGGAAGAAGATTCCAGCGTTATCGATCGAATTGTTAGCACAGTAGAATTAACTGTAAACACTTTGTTTTAATGGCTTAGTGTATACACAGCATTGGTAAACAAGTAACTTCAACCCAGGGAAAAAAGCGGGAAAGCGAGTCTTTGACGCCACCTAGCGGCGGGATTTGGAGGTAGCTGGGAGATCTGGCTTAGATGCCCGCAGGGTAATACAAAGCATTGAGATAGTTGTAAGCTTATTTTTTAGACAAGTATTTGTGTTAAAAATCTAGAAAAAATTCTAAAAGATGCCTAAGATAGTAAAGAAGAATCTACATTCATTTATAATAAAGAATCTGCTGAATGAATCTATAAAATCTATTAAATTCGTGTTTTGTGCGATCAACCACAGGGCAATTTTCTTCGTATTATAACCAACGAACCATGATTAATGACGTTTCATTCTCTTGCCACCTTTGCGATACGTCTTAATAAGATTATATCGTTTTAATAAGAGTATATCGCTTATAGGATGGTCCGACTGCTGTGCAACTGGGCTTAAACATCGAGTCGCTCATTTTCCACCTGGCCGACACGCATTTTTTCTTCAATGATTTGGAGGTGAGTGGTTAACTCGTTCCACCTTTTGTAACGGTCAATTCCGTGAGCAACGTCTCGCACCAAATGAACCCATCACCAATTCCTATTTAAATGAACTAAACCGCGTCGCCTAATCCGAGAAAGTTCCGATCTCTTAGTCAAAAAAGACTGTCCACTTTCCATTTTACCGTCAGACAAGCTACACAGAGTTTCTTGCTCTGTTAAAAATGGCACCCTTGTTAGCCAGTATCATGCTCAAATGCCCTCCTTCTAAACGCGTTTTGGTTGTCTAACAGTGGGTTAAACAGGAACTGAAGGAATAACTCACCATGCGGAGAAAATTAACTTTCCCTTCCACTCTCCCAACGTTGAACAAGTTTGCTTACCATGATAAGCCGATTCAATTACACAAAAACAGAAAACCCACATGTTTCAATGATTGGAAAGCAGGTTCCGTTTACTGCCGCTAGAGGCTTCCCTTCCCCCTTCAGCGATAGCATACATTGAACCAGAATCCTTTTCTAATTCTTTCGAACATTAGAATTCTTAGAATTCCAAGCAAACTAGAGCACGAAGAAAAATCTTTAAAAATGCAAGAAAATGTCAAAAGGACTTGATCTTGATCTAGATGTCTAGATTCCTTCCCTCATTCCATAAGAGCCAACCAGTTTATAGAAAACTTAAATTATGGCGGAAGAAGAAGCGGTAGTTCCAACTGTTCTGTACTTTTCAAATACTTCCATCATTCAAACCAGTGATTTTTGGATCAAGGGTTATTTTCGTAGGGGTTGCCCAGCTTAATAGGGTATTGTGAAACCCATGTAAAGTCATCTAGACCACCTGTGACCAACAGTTCAAGATACTCTAACTCTGTCTAGATTCCTACCCTTATTTTTCTTCCGTACAAAAAAATAATATCTCTAAATTCCTTCAAAGAAGTGATAAGGTCAGCTTTACATGGGAATCTATTTTTTCCCCGCGTTTTCTCCATGTTTAAAACACGTTCCTATTTTTTGCTTCACTCAACGCTAAAAGGGGAGAAGTTTGGTTACGGTAAGATGTATGTAACTCAAAGCTTTCTTCTCTTATCCCTTACCGAGATTCTGGGCTTTTATTTGCTCGTGTAAAATGTGCCTTCTCACACTGTTTAATTGCCAGAAAAAGACGAGAAAGTTCGCAATTAGCTCGATATTTCCCTCCTAGCGTCATTGGGTGAAAGTTTGCAAACTTCCAAAACTTGATAAGAGAATTTCCTGCTTGTCTATTTAGTTTATTTATATAGCTTAATAAGAATATATTAAAATAAATAATTACAGCAATAGGCGGGAGCCTACGCTGGTCTTAAGTATACAAAATAATAAAAATAATATAGTAAATTCAAGAATAGGTAAAAACTCGTTGAAAAATAGTATTTTCGAAATTTAGATAAAGAAATACATATCTCGGAAGGTTTAAAAATAGCGCCTAACGAGCTTGTTCAAAAGACGGGGAGATAAATGACGAGGTTCAGGTAAAGAACCCAACCCCAAATCCCAGCTATCTAACGGGGGTTTCATTGATTTTTTTTTCCTTTTTGTGAATCATTCAACAACGGTCTGGGGACTATGGTTGTAAGAACGATCGATCCCTCTCATACATGTTTTTGTTTTTTTCTCTCCTGGATGTTACTTCTCTAGATTTCCACCCTAAAACGTACATTGACCTCACCTTAAAGGTTGTTCCCAAAACCCCTTACCTTCCTTCATTTTTTCCGGATTTTTTTTTTAGCTTTTTAATGGGCTAACAACGATTGCCTACGTGTGTTACGTATCATTCTAGCAAACCAAACCGAAAAAAAGCCAGAGAGATTGGCAGACAAGTTGAGGGGGGGTCATGGGCTTCCCTTAAAATATGAGCTGGGTTGCCTCTCTCTCTCTTCCCTTCCGGTCCCAAGTCCCTTAGCCCGCCACCTCCCGCTGCTTGACGAAGTTTTGAAAGAACATTCTCTTCCCAGAACCTGTTTATCCTACGCACCGACACGGCATACACAGGGCAAGGCTCCCTTTGGCTGATGACCATAAGGCACACCTGTCTTGTAAGCGATCTTTTGAGAATGAGTCGTTTCGACATTTTTTTATTATTTTTTAAAAACTCCGGTGGTATGTTTTTATGCGTGCAAAGCTTTCCTCCCAACGTTCTTCCGCCACGCCAGTCAATTAATCAAAAGAAACCCAAATTCCATTACAGGTTCTCCTAACCTTTTTCTTTTTGTCTTTTCTCTAATTTGAAAGACTCTAATGAGTTATTATGATTTAGACCAAGACTCTTATGAATCCCTTGAAACGAATACCTAATAAAAATGATCAAATTGAATTTGGAATTTTTTTAAATTTGAAAAAGAGTTTGGTTTAACCAATAATAATTATTTTTTAATCAATAATTATTCTTTGCAGGAATGTGATCAAGTCCATGTGGATGATGTTTCGTCAGACGATAATGGACAAGAGTTAAAGTAATTAACCCCTTCAATGACAAAGTTTAAATAAATTAATTAAGGAAAATAGTTTAATGAAATTATCCATTACTATAGCAATTATAACTTTGCGGCGGATGGGTTTCACGCTGCCGCGTCCAATGCCAATATTTGCCTAGCAACGGGTGTTCGGGGAGGGGTGGATTGGATGAGGAAGCTGGCCTTCCGATACCGAACCATCAAGGAAATTTACAACACGTATCGGAATAACGTGGGTGGTAAGTTGGCTCTTTGAAATGGGATGCGCTTCACGTACTAAGATTTTGAATTGACTGTTTGCTCACCAGCATTGTTGGGTCCTACCAAACGGGAGCAATGGATGCAAGTACGGCAAGATATTGAAGTATTAACCGACAACTGGCTGACGCTGGTTATCAAGTGCCTAGCTCTCATCAATTCCAGGTAAGGTGCAACTTTCTACCATTGACAATCGTCCGTTGATTCTGCACGAATTACCTTCTATATTGCGTTCAAGCACCGCAACTTTACTATCAGCAGTTTTGTAATAGTGTTACCATCTTGTCAATACTTTGAGGTATACTACTCCGTCTTACAATTGACTACCGAGGGCAGTGAGAGGCTAAGCCGGACTTGCGCTACGAGTCCGGTCGGTTCCCCTTGAACCATTCACTGTTGCGTCATTCCCCACATTCATTGTTGCGTCAAGCAACAGTATATAGTGTAGTAAACCTACATACTGTGGTCCCGGCCTGATCTGCTTAAAGATAGCATGTTTAAGATAGTACTGTTTTAGGAGTGGTAATGGGACAATTCAACTAAAGGGATAAAGTTCCATGTAAAACTCAAAGGTCTGTCAAGCGACAGGCAATAAAATCTTAAAGGAACACACACCGAGACACCAATCGCAGTCACCTCAAAAGCGTTCACCTTTTTTTATTTATTTTTTAAAATTTGTATGTAAGTAAAGCTTTATATAGTCAATGTTATTTATGGTCCGCGTCAATGGTGAACTCTTCTGAGCTTCCATACCCTGAACGCGGACGCCCGAAAAAACGAGGAGAAGCTGTATGAGTGTCACCTTTAGATAGAGAAGGGAAAAAGAATCCTTTATGGGGCTAGTAAATAACTCGGTGCGGAGAAAACCCCAGCCGGTTTTTAATTATAAGAAAACAAAAAAGAATCAATCTGGCATTCTGTAATGTCTGCGTGCGGTGCGATGCGATGTGATCCGACTTTGCTTGAGCGCCTGATTGTGGGTTCCGGCTCAACTCGTAACCTGTTTTTCCCCGGCTGGGAGAATAATTCTTCTCAATCAAACACCTCACCTCAAGATACCTTAACTTCTAGAATCTTGCGTGTGTGCCCTTCCTATCCTCTTGATTTTTTTTGCTTATATAACGTGGAGATAAACCCAGATCCTCCAGGTTCACAGATCTGCCAGGTAAATCCCCAAACTGTCGTCATTCAGGAACTTCAATCATGTTTTCTTGTTTGACGAGAGATTCTCACTGTCCAACGCATTTGGCGGTAACGAGTCGGATGTTTGACATCCATAACTGATGTTTAACCTTTTCCTCAAGTTGGGATGTTTAAGATTTTTTGTTTATCTCTTGTTTTTGAATTTTCGGTGAGTCTTTGAAAGTACACCAATGAATGTAAGTAGTAAATTTAAATGCGTCTTAATTTTGGGTTCTAGGTCGAATTGCGTCAATGTGCTGGTGACATCAACGCAGCTCGTCCCTGCCCTCAGCAAAGTCCTCATTTTCGGCTTGGGAGGGATTTTCCCTATCGAGAACATCTACAGTGCCACCAAAATTGGTATGTCTTGTGATGTCTTCACTAGTAAATCCTTGAATGCTTTTTTGGGGGAAATCCTTGGAATAAATTTCTTTGAAAAACAAGAATCATTCTGAAAAGCTGAGAAACTGAAGAACAAAAGAAAAAGTTATTCGTTTGAAATCATGAGGATCTTTGTTATAGGTAAGGAAAGCAGTTTTGATCGCATCGTTTCCCGGTTTGGCCGCAAGTGCACCTATGTCGTCATCGGCGACAGGAAAGACGAGGAAGTTGCCGCCAAACAGGTAAAAGATTTTTTTCCCAACAAGATTCCATTTCATACATTTCATGTATTTCGCATCCATGAATGAGGTCATGCGTAGGAAGACTGTTGTGTCAATCTTCGGCTCTCTTTCCCACTCCGTCTCCTGCCACCAGAAGACGGGGAGGGGGGAAGAAGAAGAAGATTCACACATGAACCGCCACAGCTTTTCGTCTCGTTGTCTCGGCAGGGGATGGTTTTATCTCTGCCCAGGCTTGAGATTTTTGACTTGGCGCAGGCTAATCGAGCGCCGGGCTCTTTTTGTCTTTTTTGTTGTGGTGTAAAACGATACGTGTTGAATGGGACAGCTGAGCCCAGCGAGCCACGTCATGGAATTATAACTGCGCCTCCAAACAAGTTGGACCGCTCGTACGTACAGGTGTGCCCACTAACGAACATGTTACGAAACAATGTGGACACCGCTTCGAAACAACAATTCTTCGTCTTAAGCACATAAATATAGTTTTTTTATCATTTTTAAAAAGGAACATTGCCAGACACTTGATACCTGAAACTTTTTTTACCGGCATTTCTTGTTTATTGGCTTTGAATTCCGCCACACACCTGCGATAATTAGTGTAGGCGTAAAAAAGTGGCGTAATGTCAAATCGTCTTACCCTTCAGGTTTTAATCTTGTCCGATTCCGATTTCTCAAGACCTTTCCTTAAAACAAAAAATCTACAACCTTCCTGCAAACCACTTCCTATGCTACTAAGACCTTAACCACTCCCAAAACCTGACGGCGACCACTAGTCACCCGAACGAAAAAATAAAAGAATTCAGATGGCATTCAGAAATCAGGAAGGAGGAAGAAATCTAGCCGCTTTCTGTCACATTCGAAGCAGGAATTAAGCTAGTAAGGAAAATAGGAAAATAACTACGAGAAACAGGATCTGTTGACTTTGTGACGTCACAGAGAAGTTAGTTTACCAATGCCGGCCTTACTGTTTAACGCACAACGGAAGGAAACAGGAAGCTAGCCCTGAAGTCGGTCCACGACACGCCCGTGACGTCATAACCCAACGTTCAGGCCCATAACTCATGGAAAAGGTTTCGAAATCCTCAACAATCAATAAAATAGCTCTGGGATGGATTTCATTGTTGAAGTACAGCCAGGGAAATAGGTACTTTCGTTGTTGAAGTACCATGAAAAAAACGTTGATTCTGGCGCTCCTAGGTTCGGCTATTTCATTGTTGTGGCGTCACGAAGGGAAGTAGGTCTAGTTGGTATTCCCGTTTTGAAAAGTGTGCTGAAACCTCCCTATATAAGTTGAACCCCAAGGTTCTTAAACAAGCCTCGGAAATTCAGGTGAAGGTTATTAAGTCCCATAAGGAAAGGAAAAAAAGGTCCGAACGTGAGGCTTTTACTAAGAATCTTTGGTCAGTTTTCAGAGGCAATGAGTGTTTGGTTGTGCTTTCACTTTTTGGCTCCTTTACTCTGCCCCCCCTGCCTTCCTGGTACACCTTCCTGCCCTTCCTGGTAGAGCTTTTTGGTCTTTTTAACCTTTATACAGGAGTCAAGTCGGTCTTGGCCGTAGTTTGGGTGCATGTGTATGCATATGCATAGAGCCGGTCACTTTCCTTGGGAAAAGATGAAACCCCAAGATTGTTTTCTAATGATGTTGTTTTTTATTTATGTTTTGCAGCTCAATTTTCCTTTCTGGCGAATCTCGAGTCACACGGACATCGTGGCTTTGTTCAACGCACTGGATATGGGTTTCCTGTGATTTCAACTAGCACGCGTTTGTAAGTGGAAGCGTAGAAACAATTAAAAAACGTATGGGAATATTTACAATCGGTGAGCAATATAGCCCCTTTTACCCCTCCTCCAAAAAAAGTGGAAAATTTTATGCATGACAGGGTCAAATTTTATTGTTAACTGTTGCAAAAAAAATCAATCATGTGTAAATATTAATGTGTGTTTTTGATGTGTTTCTTTTCCTGGTAAAATCATGATTTTTTTGTTTTGGGGACCAACACTTTACTTTTACTTCCGGAATAACTGTATATGCCCTATTGTAATAGCCCCCTTAAAAACCCCTTACAATTAGAAATTCTACTCCTAATTTGTGTGTATGTTGAACCTTGGCTGAAAAAAGTGACGTCTTTCAATTGTTTCCGTTTTTTGTAATGAGGCTACTGCTGGGCATTCCGTTTGTCAATTTTGTTATACAAGTGTACATTATACAACCAAACCAAACAAAAAAAAAAGAAAAAGCTCTGTATGAACTGTTACGAGATCGTGAACATGGAAACAATTGCGGGGGCGGGGGGTATATGCTGGGTTTGGTTGAATTCATTTTTTTTATTTTTCTCTATCTCTCTCTGTACGATTTTTTGTATGTCTTCTGTTATAACAGACGCTTATTTTATACCTGGAGAAGAAGAAGAAGGAAAAAAGACGTCTGGGGTCAAGAAAATACAACCTTAGAAAGATCCATGTAACTATGTCTCGTCTTTTTTTTTAATATTTCTGGTTGTTAAACTTCGGATTCAGTCATGCATAGGTTAGGTTCTGCATTATTTCATATTTTTTAAATCCTGAATTTAAAAATAAAACCTTACAAAATTTTAGATCCTAGAAAAGAATTTGAAAAAAATCCTGAATTAAGAAAATCTTAAAAACGTTTAAAATCTTTTTTAAAAAAATCCTGAATTGTAAAAGAATCTAAATTTTGTTAAATCCTACATAAAAAAATCTCCCGAAAAAAAAATCATGCCAAGTGGTTCTAAAGTTATGGCGAAAGCACGCTTTATGCGCAGAAGCCATGCGCGTTCATATAAACAACCCGGCCTGCCACCTGGTGGTTGAGTGGGTGGTAACGAGCCACAAATTCATAAACTTGTCTTGTTTGTTCTTCTGGTCATTTCCAGCACAATTATTATATATTCTTGCATGTTTAGTTTCAATTAAGCTAAATGAAACCTTATAACTTTATTTTTGTCAATAAAATAAGAAACTAATTTGTCAAATTAAAACGGCCTATTGGTAGGAAGCAGTTCAGAATCTGACGGGTTAAGAAAGGGAAACCAAAAGAGTGAAAGGCGCAGCGTTTCTCTATTGAACGTGTGTTGAACCTCACTGAAATCGCGTTTTCGGAAAACCCTTTGAAAATGCTTAATAATTCCCTATTTATGTGTAAGCATAACGCTTGAAACTATGAACAGATTAAGCTCATTTTTTTCAGCTTCTCTTTTTCAGCTTCCCTAGAACAAATTGCTCGGATCGAAACTACAGTGCGAAGAAAGGAAAGCGTGTGATTTCAAAAACGGTTTCCCGAACCCTTCCGGAGGGCATAACTTCACCTAAACCTCGACCGGCTTTTAGCAAGCTTTTAGTTAACAGTTTTAGCTTTTAGTTTCCTAACAGCAGTCGACAGCGGCAGGCGTAGTACAATTCAATTAAACCGTGCTAATTATTCCTTTCAAACAGAAATAAAATAAGAAAGAAAGAAAAAAATCCCTTTTATTACGTGTCCCTACCGACCACCGTGTTCGTGTTTGTGGATTACATAGATGTTGGGCCTAACGCTGGACTTTTGATTAGACACAACCTTGTGGAAAATCGGAAAATTGAAAGCGTAAGTTAATAAATTTCCCTTTTTAACAACAGTTCCAAGGTTTTTCCTTTTATTTGGGTCCTCCGCCCACCCGGACAGCTTTCAATACCCTCAATGACCAACTAGTATTCACTATTGTATTTGCTCTAAACCTTTTCGTGTTCAACTCACCCATTTGCTAACTCCAAAGACGGATGACTTTGGGGGCTGGTGGGCTTCTTAGAACTGATGGCACACAAAGACGGGAAGCAAAGCCCAGGGATCAAATGAGAAAAAGATTACTTTACTTTCTCTTGTACAGTGCATTTACTTGGCCAAGTCTTAGAAAAAATATCGCTTTGATCGTTATAAAACAACTTGGGTGCTGAATTCAAACTCCTTCGGAAGAAAATCCCTTCACTTTCTATTTGCGATGCCTCACGAACACGTGTGCTTAACCAGGTTCAAACCGAACCGAACCACTACTGTGGGCGATCTTCGGCTATAAATATCTCTTTCTCACACATATCTTCATTTTTTCATTTTTTTAAAAAAAAAATTCTGACTTGGCCAATCATGTAGAAGAGTTTTCGTAACCTCTTGGCTTCTTCATGAGCTTATCCCAGTTCCTCAAGGATTCTCTTGAAAGTGTTGGGAACTTTTGGAGCGGTTCAAACAGTTCAATGTTCGTGATGAGATGATGCGACGAGGAAACGATCATTTGTTCCCCCAAACCGCACTTGGCGATAGTCTCTTGTCTTACAAACTGTGTCGTGTTAATGATTCTTAAAATAAAAAAAAAAACATAAAAAAATCTGCAACGCCTTTTACCGTGATATTTTGGTCTTAATTTTGATATCAGGGAAGCCAGTTAAGATACATACAGACAGTGTGGCTCTACCTTTTACTTTCCAAGCTTTCACTGCGCTGCTCGTGATACTTTCCGAACGCTTCTTGGGTGGATGGATGGATGGAGTCCCCTCTTCCCTTTCTATTCCTTTCCCCTTTGGGGGAGTTTTTCTGAATCTTTCTTCTACGATCAGTTCAAAGAGATCCGTTCAATTCAATAAACTTGTCTTCGGATTCTTAAAGAATCTTGCTTTTGAAATCACTCTTTGATTCTCTGAATTTTGGAAAATTGCCACGAAACTCCTTAACTCCAATGTAAAGTTACTTCTTCGAACAGCTTTTTAGTACACACACAACACTGCGTGGTAAACATCCTTCTTGGTAATTATTACGTAACTTATTCTTCTTAAATTCGTCTCTAACTGATTAATTAGTCTTTTCACAAATTAATATTGTGCCAATAAAATAGGGTAGAAATTATACACACATAGAGAAGAACCGCTAGAATCTTCGTCACGGAAATTCTCGGAACTTTTTCCGTGTCTTGTTCAAACCCTATACACGCAGGGTAAATTAGTTGTAAGCTTATGATTACATGGCAGGACATGCATTCTAAAAGGAAAGCTTTTTGAATGATGCTGCGAAAAATCTTTTCTTTTTTAGAAAAGATGTTATTTTTCTGTTGGCTTTGGCGTTACCAGACGTTCCAGCGAAACACAATATCTATAAGACCATAATAAAAGAAAAGAACATAGAGAAAAGCAAAAAGGGAGTTGTATAATAGAACTTAAGAACGTACAAACTCACAACTTTCCTTATCCTTGGTCAGTTCCGGAACTTAAACAAGTCCCTCTTAATAGACTGCCCACAAAGACTCTCGAGACTCCCCAACGCTCTTTTACAGGGTTACGTATACGTCCTATATGTGTGGCTGTCTTGTGTATATGAGTGTGTGTGTGTGTTTATAATATTATATTGTGTTGAGGTAGAGCCCGGCCCCACCCGTGAAGGTCTACCGGACATGTCCTGGATAAATCTTCAAGGGCGGCTTTTTCATCCAGGAAAAGAAAATTTCTCTCCCTCTCCTGTCTAACAAGACATTCAAATACTCAAACCTGGCTTTGAAGGGTAAAAAAAAGTTATAAACATTTAACTCAATTGATTTACCTCAGTATTTCAAGGTTTTTTACCGTTTCCCACACTGTTTGACTTTCAACGCCAAAACTCACAAGTTTAAAACACTTTAAAGACTCGCTCAACCTTATCTTATTCGTACCGATATATAAACTGTTGAGAAATATCGACGATTCTTACTTTAAAAAAAATGAATTCTTAGTGATTCAAGTGAATTTTCCGTAATATTAAGATTCAATCTTAAGCTTTTAAGGCATTAAATTAAAGACCTATCCATCGCTTAAGATGATTTAGACAACGAACTGTGAGATATACGAGAGGCATACTATGCAGTATGGGATGAATCACCTGGAACCCATAAAGCCAAGTCGTGAATCAATGGACCTTCGGATTCATAGTTGCTAAACCGAAGCCAGTGAACGTGAGCACTTCCAACAATGAAAGAACGAAACCACAGTATAAAGGTACCTTTATACTGTGAACGAAACCTTCTCTTTCAATATTCGAAAAATAATTATCGCTTTTTGTATAAGAGGATTTTTCTATTTATTTTTCTGTTTATTTCCTTTTTAAACTAACTCGTGTCAAATGGCTATAAACTCGAAGCGTAACCCCGAAATAGGCATTACTCGTCTAACTCATTTCAATTTCGTTTCATTTAACGGACGGTAACCATCTAACCCGGTTAACACGATTTACGCGAGTTTTCTTTAAATTTTCTTCTAATCCGATTCTTTCCTATGTACGCTGTATGTTCTCCAATCTATTTCATCTTTTAGAAAGTTTCTTTTCTCTCTCTCCATATACATGTATAATATAAATTAAGCTGTCTTGTTTGCTCTTGTGGAGGAAAGTTTGGACAGGTGTAAGTTGGAATAGGTTAACCTCCCCTACTTACATTCTTCCACTTCCTCACTCAACCTCACTCAACCGCAAACTTAAGAATCTTCCACCTTTTCATTTCTCCACCAAAACCAGAAAATTAAACTAGAAAATCGGAGGCCGTATCGCACTAATTAACACTCCTGTGTGCCCTAATTTAATCACTCAATTTTTAAATCTAAAACCTAAAACCAAAAATAGCCCCCAAATTTTCTAATAATTTCCTAAAAATTCTTAATAATTCTCTAAAAATTGTGAATAATTTTCGAATAATGCTTAATAATCTTCTAATCATTATTAATGATTTTCTAATAACTCTAAAAAATTCTTAACAATTCTCTAAAAAAATCTTGACAATCTCTAAAAATTCTGAATAATTTTCTAGCAATTCTAAAAAATTCCTAACAAGAAAGCTCCTTATCTCCAACTCTTTCGATGAACATCGTCCAGGAGGTATTACAACGTCACGTCGGGTTTTTTTCAAGGTTAGCTCACTTAAGGGCTGGGTTGGGCCTATCACATCAGCGTAGTATAGGTCGATGCTTGTTAATTAGACAAAAAAGAAGCCTTTAACGTTCGACACGGATGTAGAATTTCGAACCGAAGGTACTTTTTCTTCAAAGGTATGCTCAGTCTGGGGGTTCCCTCTCTGTCTCTCAGCCTCTTTGGGACGACCGGTTAGAATAAATAAAATTAAAAAAATTGCCAGGTAAAAAAAAAAAAACTAGTGAGCTAGCGAGCCTTTTCTTTACCTTCTCCCCCACATGCAAAAGGTGTTTCTATCCAAAAGAGAGAAGGAGGAGAGAACACCAAGACGCGGTACTAGTACAACTAACCACGGTAGGAACAAGACTCGGCTGAAGGGATGTAGGACGCCCTAAAGGTGGAACTTGCTTGATTGGCAAGCGAAGGAAGTCGGTGCGAGTACCACAGTCGGCAGACAGCCTTGATTCCTTCCACAGGTGCGGTGGTGTTGCTTTGCTTTTCGAACCTATTTAGCTTCGCTGCACTCACTTGCACCTATACCTCTCTCTACCTATAAATTTAAAGTGAAATCCTAGCAGCTGAGTGTCACTGGGAAGAGCAGCGTACCCTGTATGTCAAGTGGCGAATCTTGGAACCGAATCTTGTAGTGACTTTTGGCTCAAGCAATTTGCGCAAATTAACGCTCGTCAGAAAGATTTCGTTAGAAAGAGCTTGAAACGAAAGAGCGTTGAAAAGTGCGTTATAGGGGATTTTTCTAGTGATTCTGATGATTTAAACAGTGAATTGAGATCCTTAAGAACGTGTACGTGAACGTGTGTGTAACTGCTATCGTCTTTGGCGTGGATAAGTAGGTCTCGCTTGGGTGTTTTAGGCAAAAGAGTGTGGCCGTCCGCAAAAGTAAAAGTATCGGAGAAGTTATCCATGCTGATGCCCCGCCATGCTAAACTGACTTGGTAGATCAAGAGTAACGTTTGGAGTTTTCGAGGTGGAAGGTGCGCGCACGCGCACACCCCGTCCCTTGTGAAATTTCTACTTTCCAAAAGAGTCGACCTCCTTTTATCTTTGGTAAACGCAAAATACTTTTTTCTGCCCGGCAAACGAAAAATAACAGACACCTTTACAAAAGTATACAAAAAGTAAAAAGGGCCTTGAGCTTTTATTTTTCTCTTTACCCACGAACATTTTCACGCCTTTTCGGGGTCAAACAGTAATTTACACCCTTTGTTGGGTTTCTCACCTTTTCCATTAAAACTGTCTCTCCCGTTTCAATTGAATGAAATTCAATGAATTTTATGAAATTAAATTACACGAAAAACCTTGAATTTATCGAATTTTATTTACCCAAATTTATCCAGTTTCACAATTCGCAACTGTGGGAAGCCTAAGGAATAGAAACTAAATCAATTAAAAAGAAAGAAATGAATGAAAGAAAGAAAAAAGAAAGAAAGAAGAATGCCCCTATTGTTTTAGTTTAACTTCTTTCAATTCTTTTAGTTTAACCCCAGTTTTTGAAAGTGAAAGACAACTGACTTGGAACTTTACGCTAAAGCGGTTTCCTTTATTTTATATTTTTTGTTTTCTTTGTGTTTTTGTTGCAGAAAGTTTTAACCATGCGTACTTCACGATGGCTCACTTACCCCATTTTCATCGTCTCATGGATTGTCTACCTCGCAGCGTCACTCAAGGTACAGTACTCTATATCATACTGAATATCATACTGTGGGCATCTGTTAACCATTTTGAAATGAATTAAAAAGATGTTACGTTCGCTCCCCCCAAAAACTGGGTGCCTAATACATATGCAATGGATTGCCATACACGTTATGTAGTTTATGTAGTATGTTATGTTACCATATACGTTATGTAGTATGCGGTTTCTATTTCTAAGAGCGTCAGTCCCTTTTTCTTAAACTAGAAAGTTATGTTTCCGATCTAGGCCACTTTTAAACACCCAGAGTCCTTGACTTTCGCAGATACTCTTGGCCTAAACTCCCAAACTCTCAAACTTAAAAAATCTCTTGGAAAATACTTTGCCAAATCTTCCTCTCCTCATCTTCAGGGAAAATCACAGGACAAAGGTTTACTAACCTAAACCTTTATACTGGGGGGGGGGGATTGACCTAACTATTAGCCTAGAATAAAAATTAAAATAAATGGAAAAATTTGCGCAAGATCCGGAAAATCGGGAAAATCCTAAGTAGGAAAACAATATTAAAAAACAAATTCAAGGAGGCAATCCGTACATTAACCTTGTGATGTAGCAGCAACCTTTAAGGAGATTAAAAATATGAAATCTCCATCGAAGCGTGTATAAAGTTATTCTGATTGAAATCTCCGTAAGGTATATGCCAAGCAAGGAAGGGGGGCACTCCCACTAAATAAAATATTAAGACAAACAGCCGACAACAACCGAAAATGGCCCCGTAGGCGGGGGAAAACCCTGGCGAGGTTCAAGGCCTGTTAAAAAGTGGCAAAAGTCGTAATTAAGTGACAAACCCCCAACTTCCCCCTGTTGTCACAGAACTCTTGGTTTCCATGCACTTACCGTTTCCACGCAGAAACGATGTCTGCTCTTAGCTCTGTAAACAATGTAGGGAACGTTCTTTGTTTACTATTCCGTAACATCGTTATCGTAATTGCATCACCAATTGTTTAGATATTATCAATATGTATACCAATATTATCAGTAGAAAATTTACAATTCATTTGAATCATGAAGATAGGTTCAAAGTGAGCTCAAAGTTAGGTTTCCACCGTCTTGGTTAATCACACTTGGGTTTTCTAATGTCTTAAGAGCTGGTTCTAAAGTCAACTGTAGATTGGCCAATGTTCAGAAATGACGCAATGGGGAATTTTAAGCCAAAACGTTACGCAAAGGCATAAATGTTATTGACCCATAAACATGGTATGTTTAAGGAAAGGCGTGTAATTAAGAGAAGCGTTCAAGTGTCGGAACGCTCCAAAAGTATGTGGTAACCACCAAAACAAGGTTCAATGTTTCAATGTTTTTCCAAGAGCGACAAGAGATAGGAGAAGGACAAGCCCCCCCTGTCTTTCTTCGTCGGTTTGTAGGTTTGCAAGAGAAGGAAGGAAGGAAGGAAACTTTTGGGATGTTGTCCTTCAGATGAAGCAAATATATGTATACAATGAAGGTAGTATTGTTTCCGGCCAGGCCATTGGCGCTTTTGGGGACGTGTATATAGTTAAAAAGTGTTGTCTAACCTAACCCAAGGCCAAGCTGCAAGGTGGGCATTTTAACTTTTCGGTCACACTAGACCAAGGAAGGTATATATACATGTTACTGTATGTATAAAGCCTTGAAGGTTGAGTTGAACCTCACGCCTCGTGGTTTGAATCGAAAGGTAACCTTGCAAAAGAATCGGAAAAGGGACAGAGAACTGTTTATCCCGGATACCTCTCCTCCGCAAAGGTTAGGGCGCGGTTTTCCCTTTCCGTAATAAAAAAACAAGATCCTATATAGAGCGCTTTAAGATAGCCAGAGACACCGTAGACAAAAATACAAGTGGGGTTAACCATTAGAGCCAACCATCCAAGTTTCTTTCCGTCATGCGCGACGCAGTCATTGTTAACTTTGTGCCTTGTTTGTAAACAAGTGTCAGGTAAGCGACCAGGACACGTTCGTGACGTCACGACGCAAAGTGTACACGCCAATAACTCTTGAACGGCAAATCCGAAAAAATTGAAACAAAGTGAATCGTTTCTAAAAGAACACTGCCTACGAGAAGCTATCAAAATCTCGGCATCCGACGTAAAGATCCCCTGCTAATTATTGTACGATTTTTTCTAAATTTTACTCTTTCTTCACTGGCAGCTGCCAATTAAGTTCAGCAAGTTTTGGGACCCAAATAGCAGCGTCTTGTATTTTAATCAGACCAGTAGGTCACCTAACGTTTGGTCTCGTCCAGCTGAGGTTTCCTTGTACCGCAAAAGGACATGGGAGAGAGAAAACCCCCTACATGACGCTAATAACCATATATCCCTTCATCGTAAAATTTCAGATGGTCATTTTTCTTGAGAAGATTAAGACGTTATTCTGTTTCGTTCCCTTCTTTTCTTAAAAAATAAGTAAAAATAAAATAAACAGACTTTGACCAAACATTCCAAATGACAGACTTTTCAGAAAAAGACCCGCAAGTATAACCAGACTTCCAAGTTTCTTCAGGATAAGCTTCGTCTATTAGTCGATTCCACGACTTGACTCGCGGTGCTAAAAGAATAAAATAACGAGAAAAACCTGTTGTCCAGATGTAATTATTGCTGACGTTTTCACCAAAGTCTCTCTCTCGTTTTTATGTATTTGTATGTCGTGTGTTAGTTAGGGAATGTTTTTTTAGAAAACAAGGACAGTGAGTATGCACCTATACTCGTTTCACATGCTTGCCTAGGCAGTGTGAAGCTGCCACAATGTTTATGCTCTACTGCGTTTGTGATGACGCGGCCAAAAAACGAAGCTTTCAATAACCACAACGAAGATTAGCGCAACAAATTGGCCCGAGCACTCTTTGGTGCATAAATCAGCTTGTAAAGCCAAACAGAGTATTATTCTTACAGACAGGACTATTTCAATAGAACTAAATCTTCATCTCAGCTTCACTTTCTAATGGGCGATTTTTTGCTTTCCACAGATTCACCATGAAATGACCCCTGATGAGCTGTTAAAAATCTTTCATGTAGATTCTCATAACCAAGGTAAGCTATAAGAACATCATCCAAAAATGAGGATTTTAATATGAAAGAATTCCAAGTTTTGACATTCAAAGTTAGGAAATAATTCAAAGTTTTGAAAGCTAAAGAATAGTTGTACTGATTGAATGTTATCGTAGTTCCCGAGTACGAAGTAGTGCACGTACGCTCGGTGACGAAAAGAGACGCCGACTTCCGGAAACACGTGGGTCTGAACGCCTTCGGCAAGAAGTACTTGCTAAAGCTCCAGAAGAATGACAACTTACTGGGCCGCAACAACAAAGTACGCGTCTGGCTGGCGGATACCAATACTTCCCATTCGACTGGCGTTAGTTTGCAAGAACTAATACAGGTAAGCAGTTTTGGGACCTTTTCGTAAACAAGCTCACAACAATCTTGGATGACTTGGCTTCTAACATACTAGGGTCCCATTTTTTGCTCAGTAACATGAAAAAGGGCATACATAAGACCTGCTTGATATCGAATTCCGTGTTATCTTAGTAGTGGGCATTTTTTTAAACTTGCTTACAAGGTTTTAAAACACTTGATCTGACCGTTATTTCACTGCTAGCTAACCGCATTTGAAAATTTCATTGTTAAGCACCCAGCGTCATTGCGTAGCGTTTGCACGCCTTTAGAGTACATTCAATGACTTATTTTCTAGTGTCGCCCTCAGGGAGAGTTTTACTAAACATTTTATGGTAGAAGTGAACTGAAATTCGTAAAAATTGCGTAAAAATTGATTTCAGAATCATGAGTTAGAAGCTATGATTCATTGATGTCTAGAAAGGGATTTGAACTGAAGGAACCTAACGGGAAAGAAAATAATGAATGACAAATAGAAATGCTTGGGATCCAATTATCTTTTTCTGACAGTTTTGATATATGACTCAAGAAAGGGAGGAAAGCACCTTTTATTCCCCCACAGGTTAAAAAGCTATGAATGAAAATGTTTAAAATGGAAAGACATTATCTGCCCTCTATCTGACCATATCTTTTGCTTGAATGTTTTTCTAAAACAACAGGAGGATGAGATCGGAGCGTTGTATCAGGATTTCGACAACGAAGCGGCTTTGTTAGTCAACCATGACCCAGCCGACGACGCTTTATTGATGGTAAGGGTCTAAAAAAGGACAAGTGCTATGGATCTCATTGTGTATTCATGGAATCCTTTTAGAGCTATTAAATTTTTGCTTTAATATCGTGAATCTCTCTCGATACAGGATGGATCCATTGGCGGTGACTTGGTTATCAAACCATTGCCAAGTATCTATCGCAAGAAGTACAAGGGCCTTCTAATGCGCAGCGGGTCATACGATGACGAGCTCTTTATGGATGAAGAGGACTTCCACAACGCGGAAATCCTCTTTTCGAACAAAACCAAGGCGCGGGTTCCCCGATCCGAGCCCGAAACCGAGAGCGAAACCCACACTGGCGCTCATGTGATTTACAAAACCAAGAAACTCGATTCAGCCAGCGATTACAGTAAGCAAACGAGACTTTCCATAAAAAAAGAAAGAGAAAAACTAATCTTTCTACCAAAAATCTTTTCTAAAACCATCGCTTCCTATGTTTAAAATTTTGTCTTTCATTAGCCTTCATGGAGCTGGACAAACCCGGAACCCGCAAATTGCAGGGCGGGAGATTCAAAAGAGACGCCCCTTCAACCATCTATCCCGAAATCTTAGTCATCGTAGATTACGACGGTTACAAGTAAATGTCCATCTCTTTCTCTATTTCATTTGAATTCTTTTCAATTTTAGCTAAGAAATAGATATTAATAACAAATTATTATTAACAAATTCATAATAAATAACCATTAAACTTTATTGGAAATTTCCCTGTGTTATAGGCTTCATGGTAGTGATAATGTGGAAGTGAAAAAGTACTTCGTATCGTTTTGGAACGGAGTGGATTTACGCTACAAACTGCTCAAAGGACCTAAAGTCCGTATTAGCATCGCTGGAATCATCATTTCAAGAGTAAGCAAGAGCAAACCTAATTAACCTTCTATAACTAATGTTCCTTTAAATAAAAAAATTCTTATTAGGGTCGAGACGCCACGCCTTATTTTGAGAAAAATCGCGTGGGACGAAACGCAATCGATTCTACGGCCGCTTTAACTGATATGGGCAAATACTTGTTCCAGGAACGAAGACTTCCAGTTTACGACATCGCAGTAGCGATCACAAAGTAAGCTGCACACTTCTTTTATTATTATTTTTATTTTTTAAACCGTACAAGTAAGATGTAAGGAGGAAACTATCCGGGTAGAAGAAAGATTAAGTACTTATTATTATTATTATAAAAAAGGCTGATAAGTTTTCGCCCTGGAAAGAGGCTGGGTATTTTAATCTAATTGTTGCAGGTACGATATGTGTCGTCGTCGCAAGAGTGGCCGTTGTACCAACGGCACGGCTGGTACGTTTTCACGCCCACTTTCTAAACCCATTTTTTCAAACTGTTTTTCCAACTGTCCCAAAATTTCTTCCGAAAAAAAGTTGTTGGAAGAAGAGTTTCAAAAACTTTGTAGTTGGGGTTCTAGAAGGGATTTGGTATTTTTAAAAAAATCTTTTTTTTAACGGCTATGGGTAGTTGGCTTTCGTACTTTTTGTCTAAAAGGATAATATTTTGAGCCTCCGCCATTTTGTTCTTCCCCTCCTCCCGCCCGCCAACTTTCTAATTTTACCAGTTTCTCCAGTTTTATATTAAAAAAAAAAAAAATTGGACGCCGCCCGGCCTGGTTGACAAACAAGCTAAAAACTTGATAAAAAAAAACTTTACGGTTGTACTCACAGCCCATCGACTATTTCTATTTGCAGATTAGACATGTGTAGACGAGAATTTCCTTCCGAGGAGTGCAATCGAGGCACAGCAGGTAGGTGGACTGTTTAGCATGTAAAAAACGCACACATACACGTAAAAAGAAAACATGACCGACTTGGCTGACTATACACCCTGACCTTCTTATGCTGTCCCACCGTTTTCAAAGTATTTTGCAACTGCACAACCCAAAACACCCTGACTTAAGCATGACTGTCGTTATTCTTCCTATTTTTCCATATAATGTATAAAAATAAGCAATAATAATGCAGCAACAGGCTGTTATACCATTTAAATATAATAAGAATAAGAAACACTCATAATATTGATAGGAATAGTTTAGTTTAATGTCTTTGCTGTGATATATATGGCCAAAAAGCTTTTACTTGGCTTTATTTTGTAGTATTTGTATACCTTGTGGTAAATTGATAAGCTAATACGTTAAACTAGTACGTTGTGGTTAATTGTTAAACTAATTTTAAGAAAGAATTTAAGAAAGAATCGTAAAATAGAGTAAATCCGCAGCTGATCCATCAAGCGCCATGCAAACATGGGCGACGAACGGTTTCTGGCCTGCCAACCCGACCCGCGAGTCCCGAAGCCGGTAGAGCGTGCGGGTTTGGCGCCGTCCGTGCTTGCAAACGGAATTCTCTCCGGGTTCGTTTCGAACGTTTTTAAAAGCGTCGTAAAACCGCAATTTTAGAACCGAATGACAGTAAATTTATAGGGAATATTTGTGCTAGATCTGTTTGTGATAGCAAGGTTAAGTTTAAGCCTAAATTTGTTATTTTACAACACTAACCTGTTGACGCCAAAGACGGCAAGCACGGCTTTTTATGTCAGTTTTTCACAGGCAGCTAAAGGAACCAAAAAATGTCTTAAGCGTGTCTAATGAAGGTTCATTGCACTCACTAAACATCACTTCACTTGCACAAATTAAAATATTACCGTTTCATTTATAATTTTGCACAGTAAAATGTAAGAAATGTCAAGTCACGTCCACCACACAGCGTCTACTGCTTTCGAACGTTTTCGAAACAAGTCTGAACGGGACCACGGCATGCTCCCGTTGTGGCAGGACGGCTGTGCTAAACGGTGCTTTTCGCCCTCTATGTGTTACTTTTGTCGCTATTCTCAGGCTTAGGATACCACGCACCCAAAATAAATGTTGTGTTCTGGTGAGAACTATTTTTAAGTGTTAGTAACTCAATAGTAGGTAATTTAACTAACTATTACTGTTACTCGAAAGATTGAGAGTTAGTGTTAGTGTTAGTGTTATTTTTCCTGTTCCTGGAAAGACTGAGAATTGATTTACATTTATTAAACTTGTTAATTAAACTAACCTAAGAAACTATAAGAGAAATACTTCTATAAGACACCTAAATTATTTATATTGAATTTACAAGGCACTGGTATAGTAAGAAAACTGTATATAAGCTCTCTTTATCCTTTCCTTTCTCACATTTGTTTCCTTTATTTGTTAAAAACCGTTTAACTAGTCTTTTGGACAACACGCACCTTTTCACTTTTCAAAGATTTCTGAGACACCACCCGACACTTAAAAAAAAAATCTAAAATTTTGTTCAATAATGAAAAAAAATAGCGGCAACAGATCGATGTCCAAATCCCCTAGCGGCAACACGGTGAAAATTTCTTCCCAAACAAACCGAAATCTAAGTAAAAACCTGTCCATAGCCAACGGTGGTAGTGGTGGGCACTTATAGTTGTGGTTCAGGTCCATTCTTCTAAGCCTGTTTCTTTTCTTTACGGTGATTGGGTAAATTCAACATCCTTCCATCTCTTTATTCTTCCAAATTCAAGTCTGGTTTACATATGGGCATGATCTGACATTGTTTTTCTTAATTACCTCATTGCCTCTTTGTACCTCATTGAGATTACGAAGGCTATCGCTTCTTTCGCTATCAGAAACTAAAAAATAACGGTTTTATAAGCAAAACATCCTCGACAGACTTCTAAATAAAGCTTTCAACCTAGGATTCGCGTACGTGGGAGGAGCCTGTGTGGTTAACAAGCGACTTGAGAAGGTAAACAGTGTCGCCATTGTTGAAGACACCGGTGGTTTCTCCGGCATCATCGTCGCTGCACATGAAGTGGGCCACCTGTAAATTATTACTTCATATCACCTACTTCTGTTTTTCCTAACTCTTTTCTTTTTTAACTCGGTTTTGCGGATTTGAAACAGTTTGGGTTCGGTTCACGACGGTTCCCCGCCCCCAAGCTATCTAGGCGGTCCTGGCGCTCAACGCTGTCGCTGGGAGGATGGCTACATCATGAGTGACCTCCGACACACCGAAAGAGGGTTCAAATGGTCCCCCTGCAGTATTGCCCAATTCAATCACTTCTTAAAGTAAGTACTTCTTACTGTATGCCCCTGGATAGTCCTAACCCAATTCCTCTCAATTAATTACAGCGGAGAGACCGCATCGTGTCTGTACAACAGTCCTCATGAAGATGCAGTGCTGCCACGTGTGCTACCTGGGAAACTACTCAGTTTGGACGCCCAATGTCGGATGGACAGAGGAACTAGCGCATGTTTCGTATGTTCTAATCTTCTTAAAAGGATTTTGTAATGACATAGTTTTACTATGATTTAACAGAAAGATGACCGCGTTTGCGCCCAACTCTTCTGCTTCGATGCATCATCAGGATACTGCGTTTCGTATCGGCCGGCAGCTGAAGGCTCCCCTTGCGGCGATGGCTTTGTACTTGGCTCCTAACCTACAATCTAGGGAGAATTCTAATTATTTTTTACAAAATCTTAGAATTGTTTGAATGGTAAATGCGTCGCCGATAATGAGAACGCGATTCCTGATTACTCAGAGAACATCGACACGTTTCTGCGACGAACAGATGCGGTTGCAGCCTCTACTCCAACCAAGACCGTGTTTACTAGGTCGATATCTTCCACCTTCCCGGTGACCACCACCGCATCACCCGCTCCAATCACCGCCTTCATCACTCACCAACCTTCCACCACGACGACAGTGCGCAGCACCACTCCCGCCTGGTGGGAAATCACTACAAAACTTACCACAACGACAACTGAAGGACCCCCTACAAGGTAATCGCAGTCGGTCCACCTGTTGATATTTCCCAAACATTACCATCACTAGTAGCTAATTTAACGCGTTTAACCTTCTTTCTGATGTTATCCAAAGATCTCCGTGGTGGTACCAGTGGCCCAAGAGTTCATCCACTGTATATAACGTCCAGACTAGCAGCGAAGCAACGGTTCCTAGTAGTACCACCAGCAGTACGACGCCTCGACCAACAGAAATCTGGACGACATCGCCCTCTACATTTACCGTTACTCCCAGTACTCCAAAAACCTTTGGTCATCCAAGCAACAGTAATTTTCATTTTTTCTTGTATTAATTTGTCTCTTAAAGTTAGTGTTTCTTTAAGTTCGTTCGTTGGAAGAACAGTTTCACTATTTAAATAGTTAATTCTTCTAATAATTTGTTTAACTTAATTAATTGAAGATTGAATAATTGATCAAAAATTGAAGATTGAAATTTGATCAATTGAAGATTGAAAAATATTAAAAATTTCGTAGCTTTTGAAGAAGACTGCCAGGACAAGATATCGAATATCGGTGGCAGCATGTCCTGTGATGATTTCCTGAATCGATACGGCTACCAGTATTGTCGCCACAGCTACATCGCCAAGAACTGTTGCGCCTCCCAGCGGCGGGTTTGCCGATCTTTGTGAACGCTCTCTCCCGAAGTGCAATGAGCGATTGTGGGATAGTATAACTTACGCAAAGTGATTCCGTGTTGAAAGTTTAAGATGATGCCAAGGATTTTTTATTAAAAAAAGTAGCCATATTGCCCACGGAATGTTATTATCAGTGTCACATTGCGAACTAAGTGAATTCCGCGGAGTCAATGGAACATTCCCTTTTTTGTCGCCTTGGTTGTGTACCATAGTGTAGTATATTAAAGGTGTGGCACGGATCTCGGTTTATAAGAGAACTTGGGGGTATACGTATAGTAAACAGTAACGCCCTTCTGCTGGACTTTCCATACGTCAACGTCATTCCTATAAAAACAAACGTCTGACGAAAGGAAAAATTTGCTTCTTATATTCCCAGTAAAAAAATGAAGGAGAGAGCGACTGGGTTAAATAAATTCTGTTCCTTGTTGGTTTAACTGTGTCCTTGTAAAAAAAAAAATACTTGTGAATGTTACAGCCATTTTTTGTCTTATTCCCACCCTCGTTTTTTAAAATAAGAAAGTTAAAACTGGAATTCGAATGAAAGAATCCTTTTCTGTATACTTGGTGAAAGAACTGTACAATTGTTGGGGATGTTTTGAGGGTTCCTATAATGATTAATAGAGCTTGCCTGTGGATATATCTGATAGGGGAGGAACTGGTGACTTCATAATAGGGCTTAAGACGGTTCGACTCGACTCGTCAACCTTCCAAACCGAGTCGAGTCGGTACGACAACGACCGACTTCGACTCGGCTCGACTCAACGAAAAAGACACGTCCGATCACATAAGACTCGACGAGCCGAAGCAAAGAATGGAACAGTTGGGGCAAGTTGAAACTTACCTTCATGGGATGTGTCGCCCTGGATCTGAATCTGAGTAATTTTTTGGGATAGTTCAGTTTCCTGGCCATCTAGCCGCGGGCCTGGTTCACTTTCTTCGGGTAAACCCAGGATGGAGTCGATGGTGAAGGCATTTCCGGTACTGGACTCCCGGTAGTCCAGATTGTACTGGACTTGGTCATGTCCATAGTTTCGGTTCACTGCTGTCCGGTTGCTGGGGTTAGTACGTTCCATTAAAAGGGATTTCAATGAAGATCGCAGCCATGCCACCGCCCAGTACCTCATGCAAGGATCAGTCAGCTCCCACGAACCTGCACGATGATGAGCCATTTTCTTTTAGAAAGATGAACTAAGAAGCGTCCACTAGCGCCATTTTTGGACGTTGGTACACTTAGTCAGATGATGATAGCTTTAGTCAATTGAATTTAATTAGAGCGTTCGAAATTCGGTTCAAACACAGTGAAGCACACTAAAGCACGAGTCATTTTTAGTGTGTCAGCCTCTTCCTGGCTCTCGCAACAGATTCTTTTTGTGTTGGGGTAAAAGGCCTCTTGTGGCTCAGCGAAACGCAGGGATTTGTTCCGCAGGAATTCTGTTAGGCACGCGCCACTTCGGGGGCATTCTTGGGAAGAAGAGACCAATACTCGAACCATCCGGCACCCGTACATGACAGAGTGGGAGGAGCAAAGGGTGTGAGAGAAGAGAGGGAGTGAACCGGAGATTGAAAGCAAACCTTCAATCCGTCCAGACCTCGAGGAACTCGGTTAAAACAGTGAGAACACCCAGAAGAAAGTGAGAAACTACAAGATTAGTCCAACTAAGTTTCCAAACGTCCCCAACCACCACTATAAGAAGAATGGAGATCCTTCTTAGGAACTTTATCGCGCCTCAGGGTTAAGCAACAACAACAACAAAACAAAATTTAAAAAATAAATAAAAAGTAAGTAGAAAGTCTGATTAAGAGTAAGAAGTGAGCGGGAAGCGAACTGGAATTTTGTAATAAAAAGCGAAATGGGAGCAGGAGGAGAGATGGGAACTGCAGTTCCAGTCACGAAGGTTTCGATCTTCCATGGAAGATTGAAACCTTCGTGACTCTACAGCTTCTTCCTGCCAAGATCGATGTTTTGTAGAAAAGCCAAGCCAGGGATATTCTAGCAAACCGGTAGTTATCTAACGTAATAATTAGTTCAACATATAGGATCTTAGATGATCCTAGAGGGTTTGGTGATGACATGATGGATTTCTTTGTTAACTTGAACTGAATAACGGTGAATATTATAAAGAAATGTTGAAACGGTAAGATTTAGAAACAATACTGGAACGGAGAATAAGAGTGACGCTGACGTTGAGGTAAAAACCTCGACATTTTTTAAATCTTCTGGAAATGCAAGTAAATCTAGTCGATTGCCTCTAGAGAATGCGGTATCCACGTTGCATTATAGTTGAACGTGATAACTACTGTACTACAAATGCCAATGCGTGATATCGTAAATCAAGAAAATATGAGGAACGTGATCAAAACAAAAGAAAAATGGATCGGCCCGGAATATTTACATTGGACCCGCAAATCTGTGTCCGCTAGATGGAAATGGTACTATGACCATTAGGAAATTTGACAGAAATTTAAATTCTGAAATCCAATCTTTTTCTCTTCTTTTTTAAAGAAAAATTATCGTCTGACAATAAAAGAGCCATAAAACATTCTTGGAGATACAAAAATTTCCTTGTTTGTGCTATCTTCTAGAAAATGTCCCCAAATCTACAACTGTTTAATACATAATGAAAAATTATATTGTGAAGCATTGTGCCGAGATTGCGACCAATGAGGTGGCACTAGTTTCAAGATATTTTCGCCAGTTTAGTTCCTTGCTGGTTTCGTACTCACCGCACTGATGAGGCAATCATAGCGGATATCAAATGATTAGTCATCCAGTTTATTCTTAAGCTGAGCTTTGGGTAATGCAGTATCTCGTGTTGATAATCTGTGGAAAAGAACTAACCACTTCCAATTTGCGTTTGACGAGGTTTTCGTTCTTCCTCTTCGTTTTTCCTCCCTGGAGAACGCGTACAGGGCTATGGGATGAAACAAGCCGAGTAGGAAATCAGAAGACTAGATAAAAATTGTACCAATTTTTTTTAAATAAGATAAGACTGGCTTGCTTTTTCCTTCTATTCTTTTGGAGCGTTTGGTGAAGTATGAGTTTTGGGAAAGGGCATTAGTAAGAAAGTACAATCCCAGTGTGTAGTTTTCGTAAGCGT
>JAGJRO010000280.1:0-61445 GCA_022832285.1 Lepidurus apus apus
CTAGAAACGAATACACAAGTCAATGCCGAAAGGCCAGGGAGAGATACTGGGAAGACAAAATATCCACCTCAGACACAAAGATACTATGGAACTTAAGACAGGAAAGCACGGAAAACTGCCACAAATAGCTCACTCGACCTTCTTCTCGACTCAAACCGGAAAATTTTCCAAAACGAAACGGAGAAACTAAATCACCTCGCAGAGAAACTACTCGAAGCAGACCTTAGCCCACCCACAAACTACAAACCAAGGAGGATGCAACCAGATGTAAGTAAACGGCCGAAGTGCAGACATGAAGATCAGCACAAAATTTCACACGCTGAAATTACAACTATTGTAGACCACCTTCCACCACAAAAAGCACCCGGCATAGACCTCATACAACCAACTCTTATAAAAAACACGTGGAAATCGATTGGACCTTATATAACTGGATTTTTCAACGCAAGTATAAAGCTAAAACACTTCCCAACCCCCTGGAAAACCGCTAAGATCTTCCCCATCCCAAAACCCGGTAAAACGGACTACTCTACCTATAAAAGTTTTAGGCCAATTGCCCTTCTATCGTGCCTGGGCAAAATACTGGAAAAGATCATAGCAAATAGGATTATAACCCACCTCGAAACCAATAACTTTTCTTCAAAATGCCCTTAAAACACTGGAAAAATGGGGTAAGAACCTAGGCTTTATTTTCTCAAAAAGCAAGACGGAACTCATACACTTCTCGAGGAAAACAACTGACGAAACTACTGCCTTAACCTGGAATGAAGACGTTATATGTCCCAAAGACAGCGTTCGTTCTTGGCCTAATTTTCGACACGAAATTAAACTGGTCAAAACAAGCTGCTCATCTTGCCTCAAAAGGGCATCACATAATTAGCAGACTACGCAAATTAATCACCTTCCTACTGTAACAACCTCAAAGCGTAGGCTAAGACTGATCTATTTGGCATTAACATACAGTATATATACACATCAGGGGCAAAGGGTCAATCAGGAAATATAGGTTAAGGAAAAGGTCAACGTTATGTACAAAGTAACGGGTCAGTAGTCAGTTCCTAGTACAATTGGGGAGGTCACTTGGTCAAGTCTCAGGAGTCACCCAGGGCAAAGGAACACAATTGCATACGGTTCATTTCTACCACACTACACTACCAACTATTGAAGTCAACCAACTAAGAACGCTGGTCCTGAGTCTCCTCTACCCGACAATTGTTTACGGTCTGCCGGCCTGGTCTAACACAAAGCTATCCTCCCTTGCCCCTGTACGAACGCTTCATAGGCAAGCCCTGCTTCTCATTACCGGTGCACTCAAAACTACCCCCATTTCAGCTCTTGAAGTTGAAACGGGCATTCCTCCTTTAAACCTCCTCTCACTCGAAAGAACTCTAAGATTCAGCCACAACAACTCGACTAACCCAAACGCCACTGCACCGAAACACAAACGTTACGCCTCATGTTCATTCTTAGTAGAGTCACAAAAAAATAACAATCCGCTCATCGATAAGTCCCAAGACAAGAAGAAAAATATAAAGCATCTGATTTTACAGAAATGGCAAGAAGAATGGTCTACCTCTGCCTCCCCCCTCCGCGATCTACAGATATCTCCAACGCTACAACCTATCTGCAAACTTGACCAAGACAGACGGACTATTGCTACACTTATCAGACTTAGAACCTTACATTTCCCGACAAAGTCACTCCTCTACCGCATTAAAAAGACACAAGACTCAAATTGCACCTGTAACAATTACTCGAAACAAGACCTCAGACACATATTTTTCCACTGCAGACTCTTAAATAAATCCAGAGCTATTTTGCTAAGAGACTTATCAAAACTTCGACTCCACTTTAATCCACAGACTATACTCACAGACCCAACCGCTTACAAAGCAATAAATACCTTCTCCATCTCGGCTCTAACAACCCTACATCCCAAGTAACCCACTAATCAAAAGTTACGCTGACGTCTCCCGGACGTAGTTATCTGACTTATAGAATAAGGAAAGAAGCTATTACCATATCTGTGCTATAGTATGGCTACGCTCTCCTTTCGAGGGATAGCGTAAATGAATGTATGTTTGTAAAATTGATCACTGATTACTTAACTTCAGACCCAATAAATAGGCGGCAACGAGCAGTGCTCACGCCAAGATATTTAATTTAAAAAAAAACAAACAAAAAAACTGTTTTCTTAATTTGCCCTATGGGGACAAAAAAGCGAAGTAATTTAACATGGAAAGGGTGCTTATGGCAGGAGCACAATTTAGAAAGACGGTTGACAAATTTAGTTAAGGTTGTCAACAGTCGTTCTGATCTATTCAAACCAGAACCATATTCAAAAAGAAATACTTGAGACGACAGAAGAAAATAAGATGCCGAGGTGCGATGTATCTAAGGGCCGTAGTAAGATAATACTTTAAAAAACAAACAAAAAAAACATGGATATAGTAGGCAATTTCTCCACGAGGCCACTTTCGAATTTTATCCCGTTTGGCATTCCTGGTCTGCAGGTCCTCCCCATAAGAACTCCCGATTTCGTTCGTCCAAAAGGGTTTATTTAGAACGAGAAATGTTGCCAATGAACTTCGTTCGTCTCCATGTTCTTGAATTATGCCCGAACTATCCCCTTCGAACGGACCAGCCAGTTCCGTGGAATCTTTCGTCAACTGATCACGGGAATTAATTTCGATAGCTGCTGGAACGAAGAGATGGAACGAGACGAAGCGAACTCTCTAAACGTACGAACAGCTATTCAGCAATTATTCACATCAAGATAGATAGCCGTTTTATCTGTTGTCATTGTAAACCCTAAGTTAGCAACGAGCCTTAGCTCACGCTACAAATACACGGGAAAAAAAGATAAGCCGTTTACGGAGACTATTCAAATTATTTTTTTACAGCCGTTCACGAGTTATTGACATGCATATTTCCGGTGTCGTTCGGAATCAGCTATAACGTCACAGAGATGTATCATAGCGAGGCTCACAGCGCTTGCTACCATGGTTAGTACTTACTTCGTTTCTTGAAATAGTAAATAAAACTCTCAATTCCATGACGTCAGAAAGCTTTTCGCGACCCTGTTTTTGAAATTTATTTCTCTAATAGCTTAAATACTGCTTGGCACATGATGGAAAGAAATATGTTTAACTTTAGTAAATTTCTTAGCCGTTAATTTTCATTTTCGTTTCTGTCCAGAGTTTAGCGAGATAAATGAAACGCTACTTACGCATGACTATGGCCGATCTGAAGTCTTGTTTCAAGCAAGGTTCCCTTGGTATACTGTTTTACTAAAAAAAAGAGTGGACAAAGAGTTAAAGAGTAGACATCACTACTGTGATCACTACGCGACTTTAAGGTCAACCGTGACCGAGAATTAGACGCGATGAAGGCAAATTGTAAAGCTCATTTCTTTATTTCATTTTGTTTTCTTTAACCTGCAAGCAATAAGCAAAGCCACAGGAAATTAGCAGCTTAAAGCAACAACGTAGTTGTTTCCACTGGTTTCGCTTACAGCCCAATCAATGAAAGAGTTGTACTCGCTGTATTGTTCCGTACTCACCGCTCCCTGAAAGTCTCTGCAAGTTCTGCGTTTTGTTGCATTCTTGTCTTTCAACAAAAAAAAATGAAAATAAACTTAACTTACCTGTTCTGTGTCTCCAAGAAGTACGTCAATTGAATTATCGATCTTGGGTCGCACTAAGCGATAACTTCAGATGAAAAGGGCTCCGAGGTGGCTTGTATGGCACCAGTAAACCTGCTAAACCAAAAAAGCACACCGTAAAAAAGACAACTGCTGCTTACAATTTTGCAGTATGTGTGTATAGCTTCTATTCGTTATCATGAATTAAATAAGTTTCTTCATTAGTCTTTGCAAGAAACCAAGGAGTGATATCCAAATCTATTTAACCCTGCAAAGATCATCATTCTCTGAGCAGATCATGATCAGCTCAGAGAACTGGCTAGAATGATGATCTTTGCTCGTTCAGCTTAGCTTTTATACTTCATACTAAGTCATAGAAGGAAAATCAGTAGAAGATAATCCATTTGCTTTTATCATTGTGTGTAGTCAAAGGACAATTTTTAGTCAGTTTAATATTGTGGTTTCAAATGGGATTTCTATTGGTTACAGATTAATCTGCATATTGTTAATTTACGATGAGTTGAAGAAGGAAAGCTCGGCTTTTTGCATGAGCTATGCCCAGTTTTACTGTTAGAGAGTTTTTAACTTAATTTTTAATTTCCTTTTTTAACATTTTATTGGCTTAGAATATGAATGACATGGCTTTAGCAATTTTATTACATTTCATCCAAGTCTTTGGAAAATAAAATCTATTGGGAATTATCACGACGTGACCATGGCATTCGTTTCATGCTTTCGTTTCATGGTATTATGAAGCCGCTCTGATTGGAAGCGAGACGTGTTTCAAAGAAGTAGGCTATATAACGGGCGTAGTGGTACACTGTACTTGCTATGCTCAGTAATTCGGTGTATTGTTCGCTCAAAGAATTTCGACGAAGCTGTTTTCTCTAAGTCCGTTGCATTTTGGGGCACGTGCTAGACCATTAGCAAAAGGCCATCGGCACAGAATCCCTTTGATACCGGAATTTCGTTTTCTGGACACTACACACCTCTTTCGTTTCTCTTTCGTTGGAAAAATTTGATTACCATGGCAGGGGCATGTTTGCTGTTGTTTGTTGCAGTGCTAGAACGAAAGACAGTGTGCCGTCTTGTACAGGCTATCAATATATTCAGCGAATATAATCTGTAGCGACAGCTTTCTCTCGCCTTTTCTAAAATGAGGTTCGACGTGTTTTTAGTGCTGATAAAAGGATAAGTGCTTCATATAACCGCATGACACTCCTCATGGACACCCCTTGCGCTCTCTTTCCTTTACTATGCGTCGTGGTTTCAAAGAATCGGTGCTGGGATATGCTGCAAGCCAACAGCGGGGAGTTTTTAAAGGGCAGTGGAGCACAATTCTCAAGTCAGTTCCATTTTGGCACTGCCCTGAGCTTTTCGTACCCAGCTTATGTACTATCTTGGACGAACGTTTCTCTAAACATTTCTACTTTTCTCTATCCGTTCCCGCAAGTCCTTAATTTACGCAACCATTTCCGTTATACGTGCTGCAATTTCTAATCGAAGCAATAGGAAATATAGGCCTACCCAAGAAACGGGGACGTATACTGTATGGAATGCTGTACATGATGACAAATCGGAATAGGTAGTAATTCCATTCCAAGAGTGAAAGGCAAAGCCTCGGTCTCGCAATCTGTGTTGGACAACTTGGTGCTTTGTGTGCATCTTCTTTAGATTGTAATGATGGATAAAAGCTGAAAATAAAATAAAGGAGATTGACGGGAAGCGTAATGCGTTCTGGCACGTACTGTACATTGGATGCTAGAATGCAGCACTACCAACAGTGAAATTCAGCATCGTCCAAGCACAAGTGCTAGAGTATAGAGCTTCACCTATGTCGTGTTAACAACAATGAACTGTAGCGACTTTTATAGCAAACCGTGTGACAGTGAAGCAGCAGCCTTCTAAGTGAAGAGGTCGTGCGAGTCGAAATCCCCGTCGAAATCATTGTTGCGTTAGTAGTTTACGAAATCGGCGATGTAAGCTGCTACCATCTGTTAGTAAGGTTGCGTAACAAGATAATCCAGCAGATTACTGCCGAATGAATATGCTGAAAACTTCTGTATTTGCTACTTATTGCTAAACTGGAATATAAGGTGGCATTATAACGTATGATATATTTTTCATCTAAATGTGTATTTAGCTTGTGCAGTGAACTGTCAAATTGAGATAGCAGATTATGGATGTATTGAGTAAGGTATTCCGATCTTGTCTGTTATACTGGACATAGTAGATATCCCTAACTTGTATTTGTTATTTTTAGTGCGATCAACGCACTTTTTTTAACGCGTTTCGCATTGTTTGATAAAACATTAACATGCAACCTGTAAGGTGTAACATCCCCACATTCTAAGATAACGACCTCCACCGGAAAAAAACAAAAATAAGATTTTGAACCAGGAATATTTGGTATAAATTGGAGATCATTATCAATACGTTTCAAATTTCTTCTTTTTTATCGTAGGCAACATATCAGGATTAGGTTTTGTTTCCTAGCTTTTCTGCATACAATATTTAGCATTTCTTGCACGATTTCTTGCAATAGAGCAGCATGTAATCCGGGTTTGTCTGACATTGACCACGGGAGGCCCAAGCCGAGCAATAATTATTACCATCCACGCAGGCATCAGTGGCGCTTCCTGTGATTTGCATTGCATCAAAGCAAAAAAGGAAAGCGAATCAATATAAAACAGTTCTCGCCCACACATAACTGTCCTGGCTATCGTTAAATGGAGCTTGCCAAGTAATTTGTAAGCAAAGACGGATAAGGAAAGAAAAAAAGTCAGTTATATAAATGTCAACTCACCGCCGCTGCTACAAACCCCACAGGCTTTCGGACAGTATATGTTCATGTACTCCTTGTTGCGAGTGCATTCGCCTGCTTTGATCCATTTCTCGCAGTAAATGTTCTGGTTTGCACAAGAAATCGCTAAATAACATAAAAACGCCCAACAGTTAGCTAAGAAAAAAATGCATTAAACTACAAGTAAAACTTACCACATTGGTTGCAGGATTTCCGACAATTCACGTTCATCCAAGCGGCGTTGCGCTGACATTCGCCGGAATCAGCCCATACAGGACAATACTTATTGCTATCCGTGCATTGTCCTATAAAAATAAAGAGCAAAATAGCCTCAAAATTTCTTACAAAATTATGAAGCAATCGGCATCTGTGTTACGATAAATATGGAAGCAAACTTCTTATTTAAACATCATAGCCTTCTATCGAAGAACAGGTTTCCAACTTGTTTGCCAAATCATGCGAATTATTTCTATGAACAGTTAATCAACATAGTTTACCTTGAGACGATATAGTTCTAGCAACTTAATCTAAATACCATATATGCGCATCAAAAAAGCAGTTATTAGTGCAAATCAAAGTCTATATGAACCCAAATATGAGCAGAATATCAGTAAAAATTAATTTACTTGACCTCGGTTAAGCAAGAATGGGTGAAGGTATAACAGCTTGAGTCTTGCATTGACGTGCTACCGTGGCAACGAGAAACGAATATAACAACCAGGGTACTACGATAAACTTGTAATTTAGACAAGTAGCACGATTCTGGATAAAAGTAGTATTGTTACAGATTGCAAAAGACAGTAGCAAGTTTGAAACTAAAACTTTGCCAGCAACGAAACAGAAGCTGCGAGTTTTAAAGATTTGAAGGGTAGATTTTACTTAAACTTGGGACAGATGCAATTAGTAGGCTTTTGCGTTAGCCAGGGCTTATGAGAATGTAGATGAAAAATCGCAAAAACTACAATCTTGGCTTTTCTTCTCAGGACCTGGAGCTTCTAAGTGAAAAACTATATAGAAGAGGGTAACTTCGAACCGGGAGCAAAAAAAGCCGGAGAGAGAGGAAGAAAACTGGGAAAACTCATTAATTTCCCTGTTCGTATTACGTACCTGGCAATTCCGTGGAGACTAGAGGAATTGGGGTTGTGGCTACGGCTGAACCAGTGCTTACGCCATTATTGTCGCATTCGTATAAGCGGTTAATTTTCAGAATGTCCACCTAGTATAATAGGAAAACGTCAAAGCTATTTTTATGATTTTTTCTTTTCTTAAGTTGGTTCCCATTTGTAATTGCACTGTTTGATCGATTAACAGCGTGGGGTGCCAATGCTTTTTTTAAGCTAGTTTGGCTTGGCTCCGAATCAAGAAACAAATATTGCAAAGTTTGCCCGCTTACGAGGACAGCTTTTCTAAGGGCTGCTAGTCCACGTGAGCTGGCATTTGTCATTCCTCGAACTATTTATCTTCAGCTGAACGCTCATCGTAAAACTTAGTGGGCGGACTGGCTCACACGTGGCGAATGTTTGCTATTCGACTGTTCTTAATTGAGTTTAGGCTTTTACCTTGCTGAAACCCCGACGTTGGCCTAATTCGGCTCCTTTCTGCTTAGCCAGGATGGTAGGGTTCCGCCTGTCTTTAGCGAAAGCGTAGGCGTCGTAATGCATTACGGAACCTGGTGCCAAGAAATGTTGTTTGTTTGACTTGTTTGGACAAGTATTTGCTAACAAGTTTGATTATGTACCTGTGTCGTAGGGAGCTCCGAGGTACTGGATCTGGTTTAGGGTGTATTTGAGGAAGTTGTAGGCCATGCCTAAATTTTATAATACCAAAATGAATTAGTAAAAATTTTTTCAACAAGAAGTTTTTAAACGACCAAGTTTCGAGTTACCGTTGACGATATTATCCTCGACGATCGTGATGTAATCGTCACGGTCAGCTCGACTTTGTTCGTGCCAGAAACCGACAGCGTGCATGAGTTCATGAATGACAATTCCTACGTACACGCAACCGTTGCCCAAAGTTACCGACTGAGAACCTCCCGTTCGACCCACGTTGCTGCTGCATCTGCACACGGTTGAAGACAGACAAGCATGCAACATGAATAAAGCACATGAAGGACGATGTATCGCTAATTGTTCCGGTTTGGGGGTTCTAAGACTGAGCTGCAATAGGAAAAAAAAACTTACCCGGCACCACTTTGGATGTAAATGTAATCGCGTTGGTTGGTCCGCGGGACGAAACGGATGCATGTTTGGTTGTGATATTCGAGCATAGCACGAGCAATTACGCTGCGGTCATATTGAGCTAGAAAGGGTGTAAAAAATTCAATGTTTTTCTTATTTAATGGGTTTCCACCTTATGAATCCGAAAAGAAAAATTACTTCCCAGATGATTGGAAGTGATGACGGGGAAAATGATTGGACACAGTATCACGAGCAAGTTAGATTGAATTTACCCGGAGTTATTCAGACAGTTATTCCCGTGAAGGAAGGAAAAAAGAGGGAAAAGGCAGGGAGGACACAAGCTGACGATAGGAAGTCGTGAGTCAAAGGGGTGAAATGAGAAATGCTTACAAAACGAAGCTTGGATGACGTAGGGAACCTCTCCACGTGGCCATTTAAGAGTTTTTTCGCGGATAGCGTTCTTGGTCTGAAATTGATTGAACAATAAAGAATTAGTTGATTGAACTGAAAAAAATGAAAAAAAACTGAAAAAAATCGTACACAGGAAAAAAAAGTATTACCCATGGGACATTGGGTTTATGCTGAGCTGGAACGCCTGAAATATCTCCCTCGAACAGTCCAGCCAATTCTATAGGATCTCCGGCTAACTGATCACGTGGAGGAAGCTCGGTAGCTGTTGTTAGAGACCAAAAAAAAAGCATGGAATAAAGGATTAAACGAGAGAATTTTCCTGTCTTCTTCAAGAGAAGATATGATAAAAAAAAACTAAAATAAAACAGAACAACAGACCATTCACCGCGACTTGGTCGTAACTCGAGATAATTTCACGCTCAACTTTTTGTTCCTTTGCCGACTGTTACTTTTTGTATTTTCTTAAAAAAGGAAACCCAATCGTCCAGTGTTCTACATGTCACCACGTGTCTACCATTTGTAAAAAAAAATTAACGTTACAATTAATAATTAACTAAAGCAACTAGTATCCGACTGTAATTTTTTCCCTGCTCGTGTTAAAAGATTACTGCGTTTGAAAGGGAACGACATTTTCGAACTGTTCCTTTTTTTCCTTCGCGCAATTAATGGAATTTTTAAACTTTCCGGAATCGGAAAAAGGTTCTACAACTTGGCATTGCAGTGGCTTTAAAGGGAATTTACTTAGCTTGGGGACCAGTTTAGAAAACTTGCAATTGAAGTAGCCTAACTTAGTTAATGAGAAATAGAAAGGAACTTACACACGTATCGAGCGTTCTTAAAATCATCGGGGGACAGCGGCAGACCGGGCACATGATTCTCCTAAAATAAAATAAAAACAAAAAATAAGAGCAAATATAAACACGGAGTAATCACGTGGGGACGTGGGCTTTCAAGTGTGCCGTGGATCCAATCACGTATGTAGCGAAGCCAAACAAATTGTAATTGTCAAAAAAGTACTAGTAAATACAAAGAACCACGTCTTTCAAGCGAAAAAAAATACTGCGGAATCAACAGACCCAAAATAGCAAACTTATCCCCACTCTAGTGTCGTTGTTTGCAGATCAGGGAACCAAACAAAGCACTGTTGAACATCTTTAACGTTTCATCTTTTTAAACGAAAAAAATCGAGCAACAATTTCCAACATACCTCGTCCGGTTTTCCTAGATCAATATCGATGAAGTTGCCATAGTCAGGATGATTGGGATCTCGGGGTGCGCTGTCTTTAAAAGACTGCGGATCTGAAGTGGCCTGCAAAGCGCCAATGAAGCCTGCGATCACCAAATACACCGTAAAAGAAGACATTTGCCGTGGCTGGGGATCCTGCAGTAAATACAAATAGCCTCTTTGCCCTTTTGTTGACTGGCTAGAATTACGCGTTCACTTTAAGGGGGTGGGCAAGGATTACACAGCGCTCAACGTTTTGTTAATTAACCCCCAACTCAGCCTGGTGAAGTAATAGTTGGGAATGATGATCCTTCCTTGCTTCTGTTTAGCCTTTTATAGCTGCGTTAGGTACTATAAAGGCGTAGAAGAAAAAAGGCGCGGCAGGTGTTCATCCGCTGCCCCTAGAACTGTTCGTAGTTGTTCATTTTTAGTTGTTGTTTCGTAGTTGTTGGAGATGTTCATGTTAATTTCGCTATTACCGACAAACAGAATAATCCAATAAGGGACTATTAAACTGCCTACCTACCACGATGCTCTTCATCCTTAATTACTCCGATCAGTGTACTCGGATATGCAGGTTGGTCATAAAGCGTGTAGTTAATATTGTAATGATCCACTATTAAATTATAGTTTTTACTCCCATATCAGGCATTGGCCATTAATAGTGTATATTGATTTATACGCACATCATCATTGAGGAAGCAATTTGAAACGTTAAAAGTCTATAACAATGGGTAATTGATCCGTGTTTGTTTTCAAGTTGCATGCTCGGAATTAAACTCGGGTACTTGCAAACCCTATACACGGAATCCTTCACCCCATTTCTATTTGCCCGGGGAAGCAGTAATCTCCTGCCGTAAAGTCACTCTTCGCATTGGTTCCATCTGCTCTGCGTATATAAAGGGACGACTTTCTATCCCGAGGACTCATAGGAAGTACTACGAAGGGTATATATACCTAAAGGGTAAGGTATGTGGAATGCTGTCTCTCTGTGACTACGTGCTAAATTATTTAGAAGCTTGGAAAGTTGTAGAGTGCTTACATATAGGCCCAAACCCCGGAATTTTTTTCGAGAACAGAAGATTAGGTTCATCAAAAAACCCTCCAGAAAACAATTTTTTCTCAGCTCATATATGTAAAGGTGTGGCAAGTCAGGCTAGTGTGGTTTATTGACGCTCCCCATTTATGGAACCTTTTTAAAAAAAATTTAGATAACATGCTGCAACTTGGAACATTTTTGACACTTTCACTCCATTCACTTTGTTTAGCGAGTCCAGTTGCTCTTGAATATTAAAAAACATATAAGCTCAGAGAAAGTTCAACGGGTTCCTTCCTATAAGTCTGGGTAGCCGTCATAAAAGAGGTATTACACCATGTGGGATGGGTGTGCATATTTAGAAAAGCATTATCGTCCATGGTCACGATAGACGAGCTTCAATAGCATGCGTGATGGATATGCTTTGAAAATAGAAAAAATGATTTGGGGCTCGTATGGAGGTGCGAGTCGAGCATGTCTAAAACACCTATACATATTGAATTGGTATAAGCATTTGGACAGCTCCTCATAATTCATTCATATCGTGTTTTTCTCGGAAGAAAGATAAGAGCTCGTGAATTAGCCAATATATAGTAAATGTATAAACAAGAAAGACGTGGCTTTCTGACTTATTTCCTGTAAGTTTTTGGCGTTTTCGACATCAAGCATTGTATACACGAGAGGTTCACTCGTGGGTATTCCTTTCGCTTCATGGAACGATGGAGCTGCTTCTGGCTGAAAACGAGACTTGATTTTGTATAGTTTATGATATGTTCTACGGTCTCGGTATACTGTCAGTGCCTTGAGGGAGTGCTCATTTTCAATTTAAATAAAAATATTCAGTTATTATAAATTCATTTCAAACTGAACGGGCTTAGAACTAACTACGAACAGTTCTAGGGGCAGCGGATTATTCGTCGCGGAATTCATTGTCTTGAAGGTTACACACCTTGTCTTCCCCCGTTTCTGCCATTAGGAATTCGATATTGAAGCCAACACTGGTCCTAATTTTTTTGCTTGCTGGTTACGAACGATATAGTCCCCTTCTAAATAAAAGGATATTAAGCATTTACAATGCACGTAGAGCGATAGTTTTTCGCATCATTCCAAAAATGGTTCAATGTGAATTCCTACGATTCAGCGTGTTCCCAACGAGATAAAAAGTGAACTGGACATAGTGGAATGCGTGACCGCTGATACTCCTGGAGCAACCCCTCTCTGCTCCTAAGCTATGCGTCGTGACGTCGAGGAATCGACGCCGGATTTTACAGAGTCCACGAGCAACGTCTGTAAAAGGGGCAGTAGAGCCCTAGTCTCAATTGAGTCCCGTTTTAGCCCAGGACTCGGCTCTTCTCCTGGGCATTATAGCTTTTCTTTGGTCAACAAGCTAAGTTTTCTCAAGTAGCTTCTACTGCAACTTCTAAAAGGGCCGTAGCAATTCTGATATTACGTGCTGCGACTCACAATCGTACTACTCTGCATATTTGTTCCCGGATTTCGATCCGAATTTGGCTGATACAAAAGAAAAAATAGAAGTTGGAGCTGGTGAATTTCGGTTTTAAGTGTGCGGTTTAGACGGCGGTGGGCATAGTTTGCGTTTTCTGAAGTTCAGAATTCACTTCGGTCCAGAAATCGGTTGGACTATAAGTTAATGAAAAAAGAAGAAAAAAGGTGAAGAGCAAAAACACCTACTTCGCTGAAGCATATCAGCTCCTCCCCTTAGTGCAGTATTAGCGACAAGGAAATTCTGTATTATTCAAGAACAAGGGTCTGTTCTCGTCCGTCCATCCATTGCTCCCAACAATGAAAGTCGGCGAGTGAACTGCAGCAGCCAACCGGGTGACAATGACAAAGCTTCGATGTTCTTGCTGAAGTGCTACAGAAATCCTAGAAAGGAATCACGTAAGGCAAGACCAGATAGTAAGTTTATTGAGCTACGACAGCCGAAACAGCATTATTGATAGATTTATAGTGATCGTTGGCATTTTGTGATTGACGCTATTACCGCATATAAACTTGTGGAAGGGCCATTGACAGAACATGCTAAGGAGATCATAAACCTCCCCCGGAAAGTCGTTATCTGGGGCTGAACTCTTAGCTTATTGCTTGGAAAAGAACTGAGGCCGTCACTGGCGAGTTGGTAAGCAAAATACGACATTGTCCAACTGTCGTATATAATGCTGCGGCTATGAGGCAGACCAAGGGCGAGGAATCCAAGCGAGAAAAGACACGAAAAAGTTGTTGATGAGTGAGAAGTTTGGGGTGGGTATTAAACGATAGCGCTTTCCATGCTCTTGTGCAACTGCTGAGACCGGTCTCTAAGCCTCACTCCCTTTCTCCTCGGTAATGAAGGGGGAGAACGCGGGGATTTATCGTCGAAATGAAGGGTTCACCCCGCCTCTTTTGCCCTATAAGGGAAACTGGACGTTATCTTAATACCAGGCCGACAGCTTTTAGCAAACATTGCCCATAGAGCTGTCTTTTGTTTGGATTTGAAAGTTTTTGGTTTTGTGGGAGTCAGGATCTGTAGCTTCCCAGGGATCTTTCTCTGTGTGTGTAATTTATAGAATGGCGTGCGGCGGCTGGAGGGAGTGCTTACCTTCGATATCTTAAGGGACTGGTTTGTCGTCTGCTAGTAATAATTGATAGCAGACAAGCTAAACCCACGCCATTACTAGTTGTCTTCTCGTGTCTCGAGGACTTTGTTATTAACTTGGTCCCATGCGAATCGAGGTCTGAAATATCTCGGCCATTTGTCTTCTTTCCGTCTAAAATGGGTTACGGTATTTGGACACTGATTATCAAAGTTTATTTGATCCGTTTTCCTCCGCTCCATAGAATTCGTCCATTCCCAGTAGGCACATGCGTTACCAACTCCCATTTTTTTATTTTTATTTTTGCTTGATGGAGAAAAACTTGGGACAAATAACCTTATGAATTATTGATAAGCGACTATAGGCTTGAGATCCGGATCGTGGAGCTTGAAAAGAACAACCACATGGTTAATACTTTGGTCCTGTGGGTACCGCATTCTTAACGCCCGAAAAAGTTGGGAAAAAAGGGTTGGTTCTTGTCAACAAATCAACTATGCAGTAACACGCCTCTTTTTTTACACCTTGGTAATAATTCTCGCATTTTTGTTTCCTCTTCTTTTGCATCAGATTGTTTGCGATAATTCGTACTTCAATTCTTTTCAAGTCAGTCTAATAAGACGTGTAGCCCATGTTTATGGTTACAACTAAGTTTCCAAAAACAAGTTTACCTGTTTGAAAAGATCCATTCTTGTGTTCTTGGTTTTCATTAGAAGGCATTTTTTCAAGCAGCATATGTGCCTTGGGGATTAGGTACAACCGTTTTGCAGCGGGGCTTTTTGGCATATTTATTGCTTTACACTCTACATCAGCCAGCCAGAGTCCAACGAATTTATGGACTGGAACGCTTTGCCCGGTTTGAGTGAATCTATTGTAATTATACTTAACGCATTTGGGCTTTTGTGTGTTGCAGGTGCTGTTCGTCGTGATAGGACCATGAAACATTAGGGCCCCATGCACTATGACATTGCAACGTCAGACAACGGTGTCTTAAAATGTCTTTCAACTTTACCGGGTCATTAGACCACAATGGAAATAGCATGGCAGAGGACTTTCCGTGGCTGTTTGTGATCAACAATTGGACGGATTTGGCATCTACGGAGGATCCCCTAGTAGCGTGGGAAAATGCCTACGCGTGGAACAATAGTGGAGTGAATATTAGCGACATTCTTAACGGAACTATGGATGACGATTACCCACAAACAACCAAAGAGCCTTTGTCACCTCGATACATTTTGCCTTGGGGTCAGCAATTTGCGTGGGCTACTGTTTTCGTCGTCATGCTTTTCGTCGCTACGGTGGGCAATAGCCTCGTTGCCTGGATTGTGTTAGGTAACTTGCTTTCACTTAAAGCTTATGCTCACTACAACAGGATTGCCTTGTTTGACGAATATGAGCATAGAACTGTATGAGATAAAAAATTCCGTCTTGTAACATCTCTTCTCTTTGCTCCTATCTTTTACCATTGTGAAAGGCACTTACGGAGCTGACTGAACATTGGGAAAATAAATTCTATTGACAACATTTTCGGAAAAAGTGAAGTTTAAGCATAATTCGAAGGAATTATAGTTAGTTTGTTCAGACTAAGGGAGCTAAACAAAATTGTCCCATCTTAGTGTACTGTATTGTGTAATTTTCTACAATCTTTACAAAACTGAGCAAGAGATTGGGTCTTAAGCTGAGATCACGGTATCCTACGAAGCTATTATTGTCACAGTTTAAAGTTAAAACAGCTGCGAGCTTGGTTGCACCGAAATCTTTCTGAAAATTAGAAACATGGATCGATTAATTTTGTTGTCCGGTCCAGGATGGTAGGATTTCCAGTCCAAGCAATTATTTAGTTTCGTTTTCACCATATTACTTGCTTGACTGAAGTTATTGCTTTTTTTTCATATATGTAATCTTGTTTTGCAGCTCACCGGAGAATGCGGAGCGTCACAAATTATTTTCTCGTGAACCTGAGCTTGGCTGATTTAACAATGTCTTTGTTCAATTGCGCCTTCAACTTCGTCTTCATGCTAAATAGGTAAGTCTGACCTCGTAAACCCTTCCTATATTTACAACGTGGTAAAAAACGACACGATCAGGATGTGATGACAAATGATTCACCCGGAAAACGATTGACGATTTCAAGAACTCGGACACCATTGCTAGATTATATGCATGGTGTAATTCATGTATTGGAGGAAGAGAAAAGATAGAGACTGGCACTTTCTCATTAAGCACACGTACAAGGACTTGACATGTTCTTTTCCCTGATGAGCTTCGGAAGAAATTTGCATACGTTCTGATTCTCTGAAGAGATAAAGTGAATAACCGATTGACTGCCGGTGGTCTTCTGACTGTCGTCATATTTGTCACTGTTCTTGGTACGGAACCTTGTTCAAACGTCTTGAAAGATTGGACTATCTTTCCCCATTCAGCTTTCCAGTTTCTACTTCTTTGAGTAAAACTTGTGACAAGAGTGAATCAGAAGTTTGCAGCTTTGTAAAGAGATTCGTACAAGACTTCACGAAATCTTACGGTTTTAGTACGTTCTTTTCATTTACAAGCCGTTTAGCATATATGCGAAGCCTGGAGTTTAAACTCTTTCGTTCTGTTGCACGTAATCTCTGTGTATGCTGACAAAATGTCAAGAAGAAAGAGGGAGGCACCGCCTGCCGTTTATTTAAATGTACGAGCCTTTCTGTTGTACGCATGCAAGTGACAGGGTTTATTGGCTTTGTTCTTCTTCAGTGCTTTTTCCCTTTTTGTTACTCTAAGGAAAACAATCTGAAAATTCTATCAAATTAAAAGAATGAAATATAAGCAGTCGAGAAAGAAATAGCTCTTGGCTATTCTACCAATGTTGTTTTTTCAAATTAGCATGGTAATACTTCATTCGACACGTGCAGGAGCGTTCCAGGTTTTCTTACGTAGACAGATTCACCGAGGGTGTGCATTTTCCTAGGAAAGAAAATAGAGACATGTGAAGATAAACACGGCTTAAACGCATGGGCGTCAAATCAAGATCTGTGTCACTCGGATTGTGAAAGTAAACAAAGACAAATGGGACGTTAGGAGAAAAAATGGAATAAGGACAAATTAGTAACACAAACCCGTAAGCTATTGTTTTCGTGGCTGGAATCTGTAGATCAAGCAAAAGCAACCAAGAACAGTTCATATTGTTACATGGTCGCGATGCGTCCTGGTCACTGCTCTTGTCACAACGAGTTTCGTTCGGTTTGGGTTTCTTTTTTTTTCAGGTAAATTTTCTAAAACTTCTACCATTAGAGTGTACAGTACGTCACCTGATATTTCTGGAGACATTTCGGCTAGAAGTACGGAATCAGGCCTACGTAGTTCCACGTCCTTTGGAAGACAGCGTGCTAATGAAAGACAGCAAAGCGCAAATGAAGCCTGCTACTTCCCAGCGACACCGTAAAAGAAGGCATTGTTGCCTCAGAGAATTTCCGTTCTTATATTAAAAGCGTTTTGTTGTTGTTTTCTTGTAGTAAATTGCTTGCGCGGCTTTACGTAACTTCTAGAGGGGGTAGGGTACTGAAGGCACACGTGCTCTTAATTTATAAGCTAATTACTATTAAGCCAATGCGGTCTAACTACAGTACTCAATCTAGCTCATGTAATACAAACTAATACCAATACTAATTAATACCTTTTGGATGGATTGGTCTATGACAAACACAATTAAGAAAAAGACAGATGTAAAAATATTGCGCGTTGAAAGGAAACAAAGTCATAAACGTAAATGCGATATATTAGTTTTTTTCGCACAGGTTCTCCTGGACCAATGCAAAACATTTTATTAGCTGCGTTTAGGGCGACAACTTGCTAAAAAAAAGAGCGGGTGGCTATATAAACACGAGGTGCATTATTCAAGACTTGTTTCTTTTTCTTCTACTCTCTCAACAGTCATTGGCCATTCGGAAGCTTTTATTGCACCGTGAGTAACTTTATCGCGAATGTTACAGTAGCTGCTAGTGTGTTCACCCTCATGGCCATCTCCTTTGACAGGTAATGTTTGGTATTATACCCATGCGGAGCTATATTTAACGATATAGTCAAGCCACTGTCAACAGGTAACTCAACGTTTCAAACGTGCACGAAAAGTTACAAAAATTAGAATGAATGTGTTAAAGCTGTTGATTATTGTGGTTCTATAAGAGGGTTTTTATATTTTATTTTATTGCCAACGTATAGTACATGTAACGTATAGAAAGGAATGAGAGGTCAGATGAAGATAAAAAATTCAAGAACAAAACATTACTGCCTTTGCATTGTAGCGCTATAGCTCTACAATGCAAAGGCAGTCTACAATGCAATATATGCAGCCCAATATACTCACAAAATGTTTCCTTCCCTCCGAATTATTCAAGAACGGGTATTGAACGTTAGTACAAGTTCGCGAAGGGATATATAAACCAAACGTTCATTTTGTGAAATCCGGCTTGTCGTGGTTGGAAGGCTGCAAAAACGAGAGACTCGATTTGGATTATGTCAAACAAATTATTCCTGGGCAAACGAAACTAAATAGAAAACCAAAAGCTTGTATGTAATCCGTCTCACCATGCTGAGTCCATCTCTTTGCACGGCATGGGTTTTAAATTCGGTCCAAAATTGTATTGTGTGTTCGGCAGATACGTGGCCATTGTAAAGCCCTTGCAACCTCGGATCTCCAAATGTATCGCTCGCGTCGTCTTGGCTGTGATATGGCTGGCCAGTATGGCTTTAGCAACTCCGTGCCTCTTGTACTCCAAAACTTGGTCACGACAGTACGTTCTTCGAAACAGCTTTACGGTTTGCCTGTTTCAATGCGAGCTTAACTACGTCTCTTCTTAGGTACCCGAATGGACAAATTAGAACTGTTTGTTTAATCGTGTGGCCAGACGGTCCGTCAGGAATTTCCTTCCTTGATTACATGTAAGTAAAAAACCATAAAGCCAGCAGATCTATTTTCTGTGCGGTATGCAGGGATCGCTTGTATTGCCTTGTCCGTGAGTTTGTTCGTACGATTTTCCGTACGTAGTATAGGCGATTTTTTCTTAAACTGCTAATTCGCTTTCCTGTCGATTCAGATTTCTCCAAGTTCATTTCTAGGAATAATCTCGCAACACGGACAACTCCAGAGCACTTATAATCATGAGAAAGGTTCAGAACGGCCAATAAAGCCTTTTAACGTAAAAAAACATTGGTGCTTGCCAGCTATAGCAATTATCCTGCGCTCCTTTTTCTTTTTATTTATTTTTTTCTTACACCGAGTCGTACGTCCTAGAGTATCAGGGTAAGCTAGAAGTTGTGTTTGCATCGTCAGACAAAAGCTGAAGCTCTCGGGTCGGCAATTAGACCGAGCATTTCTCTCTGAACTACATCCTTGAGAACCCCCACAAAGAAATCTTTTCAACGCGGGCTTTATTTCGTAATTTCTTTTATAGATATAACATCGTGTTCCTCATCTTAACTTACCTTTTGCCTATGACCGCCATGGCCGTGTGCTATTCGCGTATGAGTTGCGTGTTGTGGGGATCTGAAGCCATCGGCGAACTGAGCCAACGTCAAATGAGCACCATTCAATCGAAAAGGAAGGTGGGTAACACAGGTTTAGTTCCTAACGAAAAAAGAAATATATCTAGCGTGTACGCTACACCAAAATCAGTCCCAAAATATAGCTGTGCCATGTTTGGAAGGAGATCTCGTATGTTTCTTCCGCCCCTTGAAAGCTAATCAAGGGAATGGACGCGATTTTTAGAGTTGATCTCCTACTTTCGTATTGTTTTTCACTCGCTTTTACCTCAATTGATTTTTAAGGGAATTAATGTCTGCACCTACTATTGGCGGATTGCCACGATGTACACTAAAAGGCTCATTCATTTTACTTGAAAGGAGACTTGACACCTTTTTCATGTTTCGTGCAAGGTGACAAACTTGTTTGCCTCTCGCATGAGTGTCATCTCCTTGGTAGGAACACTTCTGTTTTCAAAAGTTATAAGTTTGAAGCGAGATTCTCAGAAAAGCCATCCTGAGCTCAAGTTGCCGTACTTAGCCTAATTGATTTGAAAAGGCTCTAATTAGTGGCGATGGTTTGTCTTAACACAGGTTGTTCGGATGTTTATCGTGATTGTTACACTATTTGCCGTGTGCTGGCTTCCCTACCACGCCTACTTCATTTATACGCACCATAATACGGAAATCATGACCACAAACTACGTCCAACATGTGTACTTGATGTTTTATTGGTTCGCCATGTCAAGTGCTATGGTTAATCCTATTGTGTACTACTGGATGAACGCGAGGTAGGCTAAATCTAAAGGATTTTCCAAGTGAGAGTTCACGCGTGTGCAAATCTTGTGAGACGTAACTTATAACTAGTTTTCCATGATGTTAGGTTTCGGCAGTACTTTAAGAGTGTCATATTCCAGTGCTTGTGCTGCAGAAAGCGAGGGCGACGGATGGAGAACGATTCGCCGCCGATGCTGCGGAGATCATTACCGGGAAGCTTTTCACACGCACGAACAGGTAAGCAAAATTACCGTCGACGTTAAATAGCTTCGTTAGAAGGCAATATCTTGTGCTATTACTCTTGTCATGCACGAATTTCTCCTTGGTCTAAGCTGCTTATGTAAAACTCATGCCCAACTATCGCCGACATGTCTGCCAGTCTGGTTTGAATTGCATACCATCGAAGAGCTCTTTTGTCGTCTAGTGTACTTTTCCTTTCCCTCTTGTTGACATGATAAAGTCTTAACTGTTGCAGCTTGCCTAGCTTATAATCGTCACTGTTGCAGTTTGCCTAGCTTATAGGAATATTAGTGAATAATTAACGGATTCGAATGACTGAAATAAATAAGGGCTTAGTACTGATTGGAGTTCAAAATAACAACTAACAATTCGTAACAATCGTAAATTTTTACAACATTACGTAATGTCTGGAATATCCCAAGACATTTTTGTTTTCTGTTTTCGTTGCATCTCGTAAATTAGGTTGCGAGTTGATCATTGCTAGAGTTGATCATCACAATACACGTTGCTTTGACAAGTTCAAGAATACGTCGATGAGCAATCCCAGGAGCATTAGCCAGCTCGACCCACTTACTTGTCTGTTGAGTATAGTGGATTGTAATATTCTAGGTGAAGGCAAACGCCAACGTAATGAATAACCCAGAGTAACCATGGTCATTAGGCTCTTGCGCCCCGGGTTAATGAGCAAAAGTTTATCTCCTGCCATGAGACTGATCCACTTGACGTGCTAAGAAGCTTAATTCCAGCATATAAAGAACCAAACTTTAAAATTACCCAGTATTACATGACACGATTTTTTTCCATTAGTGCAAGCTGCAGGTAGTCGAGTTAAGACTAGTTATTCGTTTGGGTGCCTGTTCTTATTTCTGTAGCCCCGTGCAATAATCCCCATTTGGTGTTTATTTGCGATCCTATGATGTCATCCTTTTTGCAGTATAATTTTTTCAGTATCACATGCGGATCCGCAAAGCTAAATTGTATGAAGCCAGCCAAAGAAAAAAAAAATAAAAGTATCATTGCTTTTCTGTGAAAGAAAAAACGACAAAAACTGTACCACTGCAACAGTCAATTATTTTTTTAGTAAACAATTTGAAGGTTGTCCAGAATTGTAATTTTTCCGGTCCTATAGTCCTGGTAAAGGACGTGTTAATCCCTTTAAAAATGACGTCATTGTAGTGAGATTTTAAAAATAAGCAAGTGTTCTGGTCTTGTGTTATCTGTGTCACTTCAGGTGGTGTTCGCGTGATGGACGGTGGTGTGGTAGCTGCACAACAACCAGTAGCGGGTGTGTCTCGTAGTCGTCCCGAGAGTGACGGCTCTTCGCACTCGCACGAAGGTCATCAGCGATGTCTAGTCTTTGTCAAGAGTCTCGAGCTTCATTCCAATGGCATTTCCAAGTATAAACCAAACATGGAAATTGTATGCTGGTGCAATCCTGGGACTCTACGACCTACCTCCTTGTCACAAACCTGGAGTAACTCCTTATTTGCTGCTCATCGCTCGGCTTACGTCACCAGTACGCTTCTCCATACTACTGATCTCAATGAGAACCGGCCAATGCCTATGGAATTTAGTCTCCAAACTGTCTAGGCTTTTTTCCTCTTTCTCTCGAAATATTCTGCATAGCCCTGAGAAAAATAAATTACTCCTTGACTCGCACTAAGAAGCATCCGGTCTTCCACCTCGCGCGTGCCTAACCGTAACCATCCTACAAGTGCGACCAAAAAAAATCGAAGAAAAACAAAAGCCCCTGGAATCCGGCGAGTAAAATGAGGTAATTCATAAGGAAAAACAGGGTCCCATTTCTACATTTCTGACGTTCAATAAGGGGACAGCAATAACGTCAAGCTGCGTCCTGCATTTGGCTTTCATACGAAGTTAAAGAAATGTCCTTTCTAGATTTTTTGTTATCTCGTAATTGTGACTGGGGAGTTAGCGTCTGTCTTTGCTATTTATTTTTATTCACATTTTTTAACAAACGTGAAAAGTGTAGAGGGGAAAGAAAAAGCTTCTCAAACTACACCCCTAGGACTCCACGAAATCGATTTTCGTTCTTTTTTTGTTTGTGGGAAAAACTCTCTGTGACTTTCGCCCTTATATCCTATATGATATAAAAGTTGTTATGCAGATTATGCTCTGGGTTCAGAGCTGTTTATCAAAACAGAAAAAAGTTGACGTTTCCCTTTCTTTCTATATTAAAAAATAAAAAATAACCAAACTCCTATAAAAATCAAAAAATATTATTTATTTTCACAATTTTTAACGTTGTGAAGAAAATTCGCGTAGTGTTGCCTGCTCATAAATGGCTTGTACTGCATCTCTGTTGCTCGGATAAAAGATTTTGTTGAACTTTTTTTTACAGTAACACCCACTCTGAAGAGACTTGCTGTGCATGATGTGGTTCTTGATCCCTGGAAAACGTAGAGTTGCGGAATCGCGCTACTGACGTTCGATGTTCAATTTGGCTAAGCCTTTTTCAAATTTGTTTCCTATCCTCGCTCTCTAGGAACTTGGCGAATGGGGAAAAGCCCCAGTCACAATGGTAGTGGCAGAGGAAAAATTGTCAATCACGGCTATCGAAACCCGCATCATCACGACATCCAGAATGGCCGTTTACCTACTGCTGTCGTAGCTTCCGCGGCACACATTCTAAAGCCTCCGACTAACGAAGGCAAAAACGTTATGACGGCAACGACTTACGTATAAATCCCACCAATTCGGATTCTTGGTGGCAGCATATACCAGGCACTCATGCACCCAGGTGGAAAAATATTCCCAAAGGGCACGTCGACGAGAACCTAAGAAATATCATTACGCTCTTGGATTGCGACACCATGGTGGAAAAACGACAGTTCGTAGTATCTCGTTTTGCTCAATGGCCCTTTTTGTCTGGTAATGCATTCTGACACAAGCAAAAAAAAAAAAGCGTAACTCAAGCTTGGTCATGCCAAATGTACAGACATTTTTGGCGGAAACCCAGTGACTTCAGTTTTCCGGCTTTTAAAAATATTATGTGATGTATAAAGACGGGAAGAAAAATTTAAGATTTTTTATCGAGAAAATCTCACGCCTTGTCTTTTTCTTCGTTTATTAAATTTCTTTGTAATACCAGGGATCAAAGTGTCCTTGGATCATCACAATCTACTTTACTGCTGGGTTAATTCATTTCAGTGAACTTCCAGCCTTGCTTTACCCAGAGGGAATTTTTTTAATCATTCCAATTTATGATGCCAAGGTCAAGGTTAAACGTGGTAAGGTTCGACGGTGCCATTGTCCGATACAAAACATGGACAGCATTCTTCCATGTGTTTATACAGGCGTAGATTTTTATCCAAGCATGGCGTTAACAGTGGGTCTACGTTATTGATTCCGTTGACCTTCGTGGAGTTCCTCTTTAAGAAAAAGGGGAAAAGTCTTTGGCAACCCTTGTCATTCCTTATATGGCGCATCTCAGAGGTGATGTTAGACCTGATGATGTTAGACGATAAGTAAGCACAGATGAAATCCGTGCCGTAAGGGATCGATTTAGGCTTGTTCGGAAAGAAAAGCTTCTTATACAAAACCCGACTCGTTGTCGAAAAGCTCCTATTCAATAGAAGTCTTCCCCGAGTAGAAGAACTACAGTAACATCGCTGCTGCTGCTGGCATAGGTGATTTCTTAAAGCCACAATTAAGTTTCGCTGTTGGACAATAAAGGTGAGTGCGTTTAGTTGCATCCTTTTTATTTATTTTATATTCTCCAATTGGTATCTTTTATCACTCGATTTCCTGTACTTTCTTTTAAAACTAACAGCGAAGACAGATAAAGCGAGTCAAATAAAAACATAACGCTCGTTTTATCAGATTCATTGTGACTCGCATCATCTTGAGGACTCTCAACTTCCGCTGACGTTCTTCCTTAATGGTGAAAAAGACCGAATGAACTTGGCTTCCCATAAAATAATCTTACAGAAGGGGCCCCACGCGTTTTTGGCGCATGCCAAGAATGAACGCTGGTAGGATGATGCCCCTTTCGCTGACGTGGCTTCGCGCAAGGCAAAAGCTACCTGTCTATTCTAGTCGTGCCCCATGAACACACTTCTTACTACCGGCGTGCTTTTACAGCGAGCAAACTAGATTGCTTAATTTCTCAGTTTTGAGCTTCCAAAAACTTCCATACTGCACATCACGGTTTGCCTTTCTTGTTTTTTCAAAGTAAGCATAAGTCAAGCTATACAGCCTTTTTCAAACTTGTAGCCTGTCCGGAAAAGGAAGTGCTGGGATAGCATTGTGAAGGTTCCTGCCGGTTCCACGCATCAGTTTAGCGCAGGTTCTGTCAATACTTCACATTCGTAAGCCTAGGGAGAAGATGCTTGTTTTATTAAAAGAAAACATCACAGAAATCTTATAAACCTTTCGCTAAGGACACACATGTCTTATTCTCGGAATATTGCAAATAAGCATTGGAAAAGTAAGAATCGTGCTATTCTAATCAATTGCAACACGCTTGGGCTTAAGGTTCAAATGATTACCCAAAGTTATCTGTTATATTCTACAAAGACTTCGATAACTACGAAGACCAGGTTTGGTTGATAAACCTCAACCGACAAACCGCAGTTCTACGGAAAAAAATAAAGCTGTGCAACGTCGGGGCCTCGTTTGCAATCCTTCCCAGAAAGACAGGAAACCCGGTTTCCCTACTCTATAGCTTAAGCATGAGTGTGTGGTGTGGTAGGCCGAAAAGATTCCGAGAAATTTGTACGAAAACCTGATGTTCATTTAACTTCCAGTCATATCAAAGAGCAGCAAGGCTGTGAGTGCGCCCTTCTATAAAACGACGTTTTATTGTTTTATAGCTTGGATATTCAGCTGCCTTTGTGAACATGGCCTCTGTGATCGTGGAAAGTCCGCATGTGAAGTACAGTGAGCGATACATCGAAGCCGATTACGAATATGCATCGAGCACTGTTGAAAGAACTCACGGGAAGTATAAAGTAAGCGTTTTAGAAGCATCTGAAGTTGAAATTTTTCTTATACTCTACTTTTTGTACTTTTTATGACAAGGTTACTCCGATCACAACACAGTACCACTTTCGTACAGACCGACGAGTGCCTAAAGTAGGTGTGATGTTGGTAGGCTGGGGAGGCAACAATGGAACAACTGTAACTGCAGCTATTATTGCGAACAAGTTAAATTTGTCCTGGCCGACAAAGAATGGAGTCCAAAAAGCCAACTTTTTCGGATCGCTTATGATGGCTTCCACGGTTTCGTTGGGAAATGGTCCTAATGGACGAGAAGTTTATATTCCGTTTCATGACTTGCTTCCCATGGTTCATCCTAATGATCTCATACTTGATGGCTGGGATATTTCTTCACTTAACTTAGCTGATGCGATGACTCGAGCTCGTGTATTAGACCCGGTTTTGCAAGAACAAATTCGACCGCACATGGCCAAGTTTAAGCCACGACCTTCCATCTATAACGCGGACTTTATTGCTGCCAATCAAGCCGAACGAGCTGATAACGTTTTGCTTGGAAGTAAGCGCGAGCAGATGGAACTTATTCGAAAAGATATTCGCGAATTTCGCCTGTAAGCAATGAATTCATTTATTTTATAAGATACTGTAACTTGTATGGCTTTGAACGGTTGCAGAAAAGAGAAACTAGATCAAGTAATCGTATTATGGACTGCGAACACTGAAAGGTTTTCTGACGTCATTCCTGGATTAAATGACACGGCCGAAAATTTAATGCGAGCAATACGTGCGAACACGAGCGAGATTTCTCCTTCAACCATTTTTGCGTGCGCTAGTATCCTAGAGGGGGTAATTTTGTCTAAAGAATAATTTTGTTGGAAATTTAAAAAAAAATTTACGGTTTCTTTTTTCGCTTTAGTGTTCTTTCATTAATGGTTCCCCCCAAAATACCTTCGTTCCTGGAGCCATTCAGTTAGCCGAGCAACACCGTGTTTTTATTGGAGGGGATGATTTCAAATCCGGGCAAACCAAAATAAAGTCGGTGTTGGTGGATTTTTTGGTAAGCGCGGGCATCAAACCTGTCTCCATTGTGAGTTACAACCATTTAGGAAATAACGATGGCAGGAATCTATCCTCCCCCAAGCAATTCCGTTCCAAAGAGGTAAACAACAAAAAAGAAATCCATTACTCAGTGCATTTAACTTGATTCTGCTTTTTATTTCATAGATATCGAAGAGTAATGTAGTGGATGATATGGTTACATCAAATCATGTTTTGTACAAGCCTGGGGAGAAGCCGGATCATTGCGTGGTTATTAAATACGTTCCCTATGTTGGTAATGTAACCTTTTTATTATTTGTTTGTCAAGCGTCTAACCAGGTTCGATGGATACATATTCTTTTAGGTGATAGCAAGCGTGCTATGGATGAATATACTTCAGAAATCATGATGGGGGGTCACAATACTCTCGTGATCCACAATACGTGCGAAGATTCCCTTTTAGCTAGTCCAATAATTTTGGACCTGGTCATTATGACCGAACTGTGTCAACGCATCACGTTTCGGGTTGGTGACAATCCGAATTACGAGACGTTCCATAGTGTTTTGTCAATTTTGAATTATTTTTGCAAGGTAAGGTTTGCTTTCGATTTTCTTGTTCTCACATCTTTGCAATTCATCAGTTCGATCGTGTCATGTGCAATTTTCTTAAACTCTCGATTGCAATTCTTTCGATAGGCACCTCTGGTACCACTTGGAACCCCGGTTGTGAACTCGCTGGCCCGTCAGCGAGCTTGTATTGAGAATATTTTGAGAGCTTGCATTGGATTGCCTCCTGTCAACCACATGATGCTGGAGCACAAACTCGCACGGCCTCAAACCGTGGAATGTCAACTCCTGATTTCCGAAGCAATCAAAGCTCAACTCGGGAAGGAATCCGATTGCATGGAAGCGACCAACCTGAAAAAGAAAGCGTTATTGAACGGGACAGCAGTTGCTAAAAAGACTGTTAGCAGTGGATGATGTCAATCACCTTTTCCCAAATCTCCCATTGCTCTAAATGCATTTATTCAGTCATCTAAAATCATGCCGATTTCATCTTGAATCAGTGACGCCTCGGCAGAAACTGAAGCATGTCAAGGGCCATAAAAAATTCGGTACTACATTTAGAGGTTTTGCTTAAGCTTTTGAACGTGTGCGTACCCCAAATAAACCCGATACCTCAAATAAAAAATATCTGATCATGTGAGAACTTCGTCTTTCTGGTATAAAGTGTTCACACCGTCGCAAAAAGGTCAAATTTCGAAATTATTAGCGCTCTTCACGTGTGAGGGAGAAATTTAAAAAAATTTTGCGCTCGCAAGTTTCTGCGTCGTAGATTAGGGCATGTAAATGGTACTAGATGGCGATACTGTTAAATGCGTCCGCCATTTTGCATCATCGGCTCGGTAAGAGAGCGTCTTATCTTTTTGCTGCATTGCTATTTTGTAAGGACACGTAGTTTTTTCTGGTAAGCTTCAGTTTATGTAATGTTAGCCATTACTGAACCCGTGTACTAAGTTATCTGTGTATTCGTCATAACGATTACCTGGTTTTTAGAAAAGGCAAGGCCGGTCAAACGCTTTGCTATACTATACACTGTACACTTGACTGTTTCTGTTTTATTTTCCATTGAGTTTTACAGAAGAGAAGAGCGTCGTTGTGATGAAAATTTGTATTCTTTACTGTAGTTTCACAACTGGTTGAATTTATGTTTCCATTGTTCTTTTAGACTACAATGGCGACGGGTGCCAATAACACCCCACTTGGGCGTAACAACCCTGTTTTGGGTACAGGGAGAAAACCACAAGGCAACTCACTACTGAAACCCAATTATATAAGCCCTGAAGACTCGTATGAATATGCACAACAACAGCCGAACGATTTCGCAGCCTATTCTTATGATCAGAAAGCAGAGTACGGAAATTACGATCAAAAAGCGGATTATGGAAGTTATGACACTCCAGCAGCAGGCTACAGCACTGGAGCAATGCCGGCGTACGCTCAAGCATCCTATTCAACAGCCTCGTATAGCACTGGCGCTTATTCTTCTGGTAGTAGCAACAATCAGCCAAATATGATACAAGGCTCCTATGGAGCTCATAGTTCCATGAAACGGGAATTTGAGAGTGGGAACGGTAATGTTAATATTGGCCAAGTTCATTAATCGAATTAAAATCCTAATACACTATGACTCCTCTCTCTAGACTCGGATAGTAACTCGGCAAGCGGAAGGAAAAAGAAGAGGAAGTCTCGCTGGGGTGAAGAGGAAAAGCGGGCTTTTGTACCAGGGATGCCGACAATTATACCCCCTAATCTAAGCAGGGATCAGCAGGAAGCCTATTTAGGTAATACTTACAGTCTTTTCGTCATTGTGACTTTGTGTGAGAGACAAAGAAAACTCATTTTTGTTGGTTGAACTTAATGAAACAGGTATTTAGCACTCATGTTGACAAGTTTATGTTGAAGTGATATACTAATGACCCTTGGTTTCCTTCACACATCCCCTTCTCCTTGAACCTTCCCTTTTTGAACCGTTTCTTACACCCCGTTTTATTCAACAGTTCAGCTACAGATTGAAGAAATTTCTCGGCGGCTTCGGACGGGAGACTTGGGCATTCCTACCAATCCTGAAGAAAGGTCTGCTAATTTTTATGGTGGCTCGTGTACACGCCCCCTTTTCCCTTTTACTGTTCAAGGTGAAGTGGAAAGGATGGGAAAGTGGTTGCGAGACGGTTTAATCATTCCTTTTGTCTTCAATGCTCTGTATCCAAATCATGATCAGCGATTTCATTATTTGGCTTATCTTCCAGTTTTTATCCATCCTAAAAAAAATCTAATAATCCCCGTATATCAACACAAATTCAAATGTTAGGTAAAGATTTCATGCAGGACGGGCGCTATGTAGCGGAAGTCTTAATCCTAATCGAAAATTAATATCAAAACGTGTTCAAATTATTTTTTTTGTAACAAACCTTCTAGGTCAGTTTATGCATGTTGCGTCGTCTGTCGACTTACTGAATTGGTATAAGTTATGATTTGGTCACATCGTTGCTTAATACTGGGTATAGAATTTGTTACTATATTCTTTTTTGAAAGACAAAGGGACATTTTGAAAGATTGAGTACTGATACCTATGGTTCAAGATGTTGATGCTGTAAAGCATTATATTTCTTTAGCTCCGCGTCCTGCACTCTCTTTACCATTGTAGCCGGGTGTTGTGGCGTCTTGCAGAAAGAACGTCATTTTTAATATTTTGTTACACTCAAATTTTATCAAGGAAAACTAAATTTTTATCTTCACTTATTCATCCCTTTTCATGTTTTTTATTTACTTATCTTTGCCGCTGTAATGCCTGTATTGTGTCCTTACAAAGTGGGTTTTGTGTTTGATTTTTCTTGCAGGTCACCTTCTCCTGAACCTATTTATGGTACTGATGGCAAGCGCTTGAACACTCGTGAGTATCGTACTCGTCGCAGGCTAGAAGAAGAGCGGCATAACTTGGTTCAGAAAATGCAGAGGTTAAACCCGGATTATAAACCTCCCTTAGACTACCGGTAACTAAATTTTTTTCCGTATCTGATTTTTACGTATGGGTATAATTATTGTAGTCCACCAACGGGGCGCGTTTTCGATAAGGTTATGATTCCGCAAGACGAGAATCCGGACATAAACTTCGTCGGGTTGTTGATTGGCCCACGTGGAAATACTTTGAAAAGTAAGTTTAAAGTTGGCATATTATTTAGAAGATGGTTTTTCATTTTCATTGTTTTAGTGATGGAAAAGGATACTGGCGCCAAGATTATTATTCGAGGCAAAGGGTCCATCAAAGAGGGGAAAGTTGCTCGGAAAGATGGACAGCCGTTACCTGGAGAAGACGAACCGTTACATGCGTACGTTACGGCCTTTACCATGGAAGCAGTGAAGAAAGCTTGCGAGAAGGTAAGACAGTATTGTACTTATCATTTTCAATTGGCTTTTAATTGGTTATTACTATAGGTCCGAGAAGTAATAAGACAAGGTATAGAAGTACCTGAAGGTCAAAACGATCTGCGGCGAATGCAGTTGCGCGAGTTGGCGATGCTGAACGGTACGTTGCGCGAGACGGACGGACCTCGCTGCAACAATTGTGGTGCTACCAACCATAAAGCTTGGCAGGTAATAAAACAACAAGACCTTTTCCAATTCCATACACCATTTCTTACCCATTTAAATGAAATAGTGTCCTGACCGTCCAAATGTGACCAACAACGTGATTTGTAACAATTGTGGAGGAGCTGGACATATTGCACGGGATTGTCGGCAGTCACAAGGCAATTTTGGACCCCCCGGGACTGAGCAAACCAAGATTGATGAGGAAGTATGTAGCCAATCTTATTTCTGCTACGAGAACCTAAATCTTAAAATGTTTGCTTCTTGTATTGCAGTACATGTCATTGATGGCTGAATTGGGAGAAGGACCTCCCCCAGCGCCAGGCAGCGGAGCGCCTGCTTCGGGTGGAAATCGTCGGTTTGGTGGAGGACCCAATATGTTTGATCGACCTCAGGGACCTCGCGCTGCTATTATGCCAGGTCCGGGTATGATGGGAGGACCACCCCCTCCTGGTATGGGAATGATGAATCGAGCCCCTTGGGGGGCTCCGCCAATGAATAATAACCCACCACCACCGGGTTCTTCCGGTCCTCCAGCAGCTCCTGGAACGACTCAAGCGCCGATGTCTGGGATGTGGCCAGGATATATGATGGCTGCACCTCCCCCACCTCCTCCTGGCGTTCCGGGCCAGCCTGGAGTACCGGGAGATCAGCAACAACAGTCCCAGTATGCCAGGCCCAGCGGAGGTGGCTGGCAACCTCGTGGTCCTGTCGCAGCTCCACCAATGGGGGGTTATTGGGGAGCACCGCCACCTGTCCCAGCACCTGGAACTGAAACCACTGGACTGCCCAATCTTTTAGTGGCTCCACCACCCCCACCCCCAGCCGAAGGGTACTAAGGTATTCGGTAAAGAAGGACGTAGGAGAAATGAACTATGTTTGCATACAGCCAGAACAGGATTAAAACTGGGACTACCATAATTTGGAGCTAATTTCCTTAAACAATTTTTGGACTTTCGTAGTTAATCTAGCAATTCGGTCGCATTTTTTTTGTAAGTGTTATATTTTTTTTTCCTGCATCGGAAGCAAGTCTTAACCCACAATACAAGTTCACTTATTGGACCATGTCAGCTTACTCATTTTGTATTAAAGGTATGAAAAAAAAATTAATGAAGGTAGGAAATAAAGTACTTGACGGACGTGTTGAAACTATTACTGCATTTACTCGTATTAGTATGAGTATGACAGACGTGGCGTTAGGGTCCAGGTGGCGCTAGAGGGCGGCGATGTTTTGACGTGGGTGAAATATTTGTGATTTTTTGCGTGTGTTTATATCGAAATTTGGTAGTTTTTTAAGAATAAACATCAAGATCTTTACAACTTTCAAGTGAAGATGAGTGTGTTTCGAATATTTCTTAGCATAGTTTATTGTTTGGTCGTGTTTGTCGGAGCTGATGAACACACACATACAGTATGATAAGTTTCTTTTATTTAACCACATCCTTTGCATTGAATATTGATAATTAATCTGTAATTCTAATGTTCTGGTAGTATGAAGACAATGAGGAGGTCGTAGTATGGGTAAATACGGTGGGCCCCTATCACAATAGGCAAGAAACTTACGTCTATTTCTCCTTGCCCTTCTGCAGAGGACCGAAAGAAACCATCAGCCATTATCATGAAACTTTGGGAGAAGCATTGCAAGGAGTGGAGTTAGAATCAAGCGGGCTCAATGTTGAATTTAAAAGTAATCATTAGTACGTTCGTGTTGTATTTAAACTAATGCTATCCTGTGTTGTAGGCCATGTTTCGAAAACACCTTACTGTGAAGTAGAATTGACCGAGGAGAAGCTCAAAGCTTTTATTTATGCTGTTAAAAACCATTACTGGTATCAGATGTACGTAGATGACTTGCCAGTTTGGGGTACGTGATACTTGGCTATGCTCCTGACGTGCGAACTCATTTTTGTTGTATCTAAAGGCGTTGTTGGTGAGGCGGACGAAAATGGAAAAGATTTTTACATTTGGTCTCACAAGCGTTTGGATTTCGGTTATAATGGCAAACAGGTCGTTGACGTTAACTTGACTTCAGAACATAAAGTTAAGCTCGAAAAAGGCGCTGTCATATCATTTACCTATGAAGTCACATGGAAACCCACTGCTGTAAAATACGAAGATAGGTTTGACAAATACTTGGATCCCAACTTCTTCCAGCATAGAGTAAACTTGGAGCATTATAAACTGTAGAAATAAATCTTCTGTTCTTTTTCTTACAGATCCATTGGTTTAGTATCTTTAACAGCTTCATGATGGTCATCTTCTTGGTTGGTTTAGTATCCATGATTCTCATGCGAACCCTGCGGAAAGACTACGCTCGCTACAGCAAAGATGAGGAAATGGATGACATGGTATACTTAGTCTTTTATCCCAAAGTTTCTCGTAAAAAGTTTTTGTGACAAATTAGGAAAGGGATTTGGGTGACGAGTACGGCTGGAAACAGGTCCATGGCGACGTTTTCAGACCGTCCGCGCACGCTACGTTTTTCTCAGCTCTCATTGGCAGCGGCTATCAAATTATTATGGTGACGTTATGTGTTATTGTATTTGCGATTTTGGGCGAGCTTTACACTGAGTAAGTTCTTGTCCCTATCCGGGACATTCGGCTTCACTTATCGTGTTTTCTTTGTATATTGTCAGTTTGGATGTCTTAACTTCTTCCTTTTAGGCGTGGATCTTTGGTCAGTACTGCTATATTCGTGTACGCAGCCACGTCACCTATTAATGGCTATTTTGGCGGAAGCTTGTATGCTCGCCTGGGGGGACAACGGTGGATTCGCCAAACGCTCGTGGCGGCTGCCTTAATCCCGACTGTCGTCTGTGGTACAGCTTTCTTCGTCAACTTTATTGCCATTTATTACCATGCATCTAGAGCGATTCCTTTTGGTTCCATGGTAATGAGTTATATTAGATGTTATAGCAGTATTATCTTATTAATGTTACGTTCATTACAAGGTGGCGATTACGTGCATTTGCCTCTTCGTCATTCTTCCGTTGACATTAGTGGGAGCTGTTTTGGGCCGTAATTTGGCTGGTCAACCTGACACGCCTTGCCGAGTCAACGCTGTACCCAGGCCTATCCCCGAGAAGAAGTGGTTCATGGAGCCTGGTGTCATTATTTTACTGGGAGGAATTCTTCCCTTTGGCTCCATTTTCATCGAGATGTAACTTTCTTAGGCGTTTATGAAAATCTGGCGCTTTTAATCAACGATGGGTTCATTTAGGTATTTCATCTTTACGTCCTTCTGGGCTTATAAGATCTATTACGTTTATGGCTTCATGCTCCTCGTATTCATTATCCTTATAACCGTCACCGTCTGCGTGACGATCGTTTGTACGTATTTCCTGCTGAATGCCGAAGATTATCGATGGTATGAGAAACTAAAATGAATCAAATTGGTTCTTGTATTAAAAAATATTTGCCAATTGTGCAATTATAGGCAATGGACCAGCTTTTTGTCAGCCGCTTCAACAGCAGCTTACGTGTATTTGTACGCCATTTATTATTTCTTCTTCAAAACCAAGTAAGTTGTTAACTTTGTTTTTTTAGATAAGATTTGTAAAGCGTGGATTATTGTTAGGATGTACGGGCTTTTCCAAACGACATTCTATTTCGGATACATGGCCATGTTTAGTTTGGCCTTGGGTCTTATGTGTGGTACAGTAGGATATGCCGGAGCTAGTTATTTTGTCAAGAAAATCTACTCGACAGTCAAAATTGATTAAATATCTGTTTAAGTTATTATTTACAGCTCGTTAATTCGGTCAATTCATTACTACAACTTAGCAAATCAATTCAGTTTACGTTTTTGGTTTCTTGTGTACTTGTTGAGTGGTAAAGGGTCTTGGCACAGTAACGTTTCTCTTGTCGCTTGCCTCAGGCAAGCAAATCGACTGGTGTGATGAATAATAGTACTGCAACTTTCTTCGGCACGTGTGCGGAAACTAATGGAACAGATCCTATGATTTTTTTTTATTGCAACGTCTTTTTTATTAGGTCGCATTCATTATTAGTATTTTTTTCTTTACAGCCAAGTCTAATTTTCACTCAATACAACATATAGCCAAAACGGTTAGGGACATGGGCAAAAAAAATATGTTGTGTAATGGTTTTCAATAAACATCCCAGTTCTGTTTTATGTTAGGCCAAGCATTAAATCAATGTCTTGGGTCGGGATTCTACCCAATTCTTAATGGATGGAATGTCTCCGATCCTTTGATTCAGAGACTGGAGAAGCGCGAACGATTTTATTAACGTAGGATCGACAGCACTAATTATGTCTAAAACCGCGAAGAGCAGCAAATCAGCCCACGTAAGCTACGATAACCTTGTGTTCAAATGTGTTAATCTAATTCGTGTCTTTTACTTGGTTTCCGACTAAATAGCCCGTTCCATTCTCTTTCAAAAAATTTTCCAATCTCGTCAACAAAGGGCTCAGTGTCCCTTTGACCAGTTTGGCTGTCATATTTTGCTTTTTAAATGGATTCTCCTCCATCACAACAGGAAAGATGCCTGTGAGAAAGAGAGAAAAAAATCGTAGTTTACGAAATGATAGAAAACTCTTGCTAGTAATAATTTTTGATACTCGAAAGTGTTACCTGAAAGGTTATCTGAAATATAATCCACTATCATGTCAGCTTGAGCTCCCTCCCACTCGTCTTTTCCCGCTACAAGTAATTTAACAAAAAAAGGAACAAAAGTAGAATTGGAGATTGAATATTTTTACGTTAATATTTTACTGAGATTATGACGCCGAGCTAAGAATCTTGCTATGGTGCTTGATTGAGGTAGAAAATCGCCGTCAACTTCCAACACTGGCAGCTGACCAAACAGTGTAGCTTTTGGTAGGAAAGAAAATAAGAATTACAAGTTAATTGGATAAGAAAGTATTTATAATGATTGAGTTCGTACAGGGCTTGACCGCAGGCCATTCCGAGAATTCAATGCGTCTGTCTTCGTACTGGACGCCAGCGTAAGCGAAAATAAGTCGAGTGATTTCGCCACGAGCTTTCAGGTTGAAGTAATGCAATTTGAATGAAGGTGTAGTACCATTCAAATTCTTCGACCTAGCCGCTGGCTTAGGAGCCTCCACGACGATGACTGCAGATAGAGGACGCACACTTCAGTGCTTGTCAATTCGTCAACAAAGCGTGACAGTGCAATAATTTCAGGAACAAGTGATTTTACTCTCATTTTAAATTAAAATTCTTACCGTGCTTTTGAGACATGATGCTGCTCCTTTGTGACAGTTGTATTAAAACTGTTGGGTTTTTTTTCGACTAAAGTTGTATGTTATCAGAGCTAATCTGCTTTTCTTGCTCAGCCCTTACGCAATAAGGTACGGAAGGGCAATATAGAAATCCAGATAACAATATTAGATATCTTCTATTTTTGCTGAACAAACAAGGATATTTAACCATGACTTTGCATTCGGGCCCCTTTTTATGGTTTCTGTATTGTGTTAGAATATCAATGGTTTTCAAAAAGGGAACTTATCATCACAACCATTAGAAACGAGTGGCCGGCCGTTTTTCAAGCCAAGCTTTGATCACGGGATAATTTGCTACCCGATCCCGCAGTTTTAGCACGTTCGCGTAAGAATCTGCTATCTTGGAGTCTATCAAGGTCGTCAGGTCCAGAAATGTGAACAAGATCAAATCAGCCCAGGTCATCTGAACAGGTAAAACATGATAGTAAGAAACACCGGATATTTTTTTCTGGAACCTCTTATCTGATTACCGATCAAGAAGCCATTTCCGTTGTTTTTTAGAATGCCTTCGATTTTCTCAAAGAAAGGACGTAAGACGGTCTTGGCTACTTTCTCAATTACAGTCTTCTTTTTGAAAATGTTTTCCTCAACAAAGGCAGGGTAGCAAGCTTTTGATCATCAGAATATTTAGCGTTCAAACATAACTATATACAAATAGCATAAAAGTGAATTGAATAGCAAACCGGTGGTAACGTCGGATACATAGTCCACGAGCATGTCTGCCTGGGCGGATTCCCATGCATCTTTTCCAGTAAGGCGATGTTTACGAGCTAGAAAACGAGCAATCGATTTCGATTGCGAAAGCATCTTACTATTTGTGTTTAATTCCAAGGTAGGGAGCTGTCCGAATGGTGTTTCTGGTAATGCCCTCTCGTTATACAAAATCATAATTCCCGTGTAATTTGTACTTGGTTTGAACTTCTTCCATTCCGTTTCATCCGCAACGCGGTGATCATCGTATTGGACACAAGCATAGGCAAGAATCAACCGCATTATTTCCGCACGCCCTTTGAAGTTGAAGTAATGCACAGTGTAAGGTGGGCCGGTTGGCTTTTTCTCGTGTTCCTCGATAATAACTTTTTTTTAAATATAATGAAGTTATAATCACCAATAATGTTCGAAAAAGATATAAAGTTACCTATCTTTGTCGACATGATATACACTGCATTCGAGCCTGGTTGCAATATAGAACTAAATAAAGCTCGATAACCTGACAATTGCGATCATCTATCGTATGTTGTGAAATCATGTGACGGTTTGCGAGGATCAGATTTTTTTTTTATGTGATACTTGCTAAAATAACCCGGCGACTTGCTTAAACTTGCTTTATGATCGTGATAGCATTATCTCAAGTTTCTCACATCCTTATTTCGAAAAACCTTCTGTTTTCTAGGCGCGCTGACTAATGTTGACTAGCAGCAAAAAAAAATACCATAAATGGTCTTATAATGCTCCAATAGACCATGTATTGGTTAGTTCGTCAGAGTCCGTATGGGATGGTACAACAGATAGTGACGATAAAAACAATTAAGATTAAGGGTGTACTCCCTTTGGATTTATTCTAAGTGATTACAAAATTTAACTGTTTTCACATCTCGGTTTGCGGACGAGTCTCCACCCAGCTCTTGATTGCGGGAATATTGGCGACTTTGTCTGCTACTGCTTTGAGAGCCGGAGTTTGAACCCAAATCTGTTCTCCAACATGCTTGCTCAAATTATCGAAATAACTGTAGAAGGCCAGATCAGCCCATGTCACCTGTTTTATTCAAGGTTTAATAATATAATTTACTAATTAATTGAAAGATGCATTTTAAAAATTACGCTCTGACTAGCCAAGTACTCTTTGCCATTTTGCTTATAAAGCTTATTTAAACGTGTCAAGAACGGGAGAACTTGGTCTTTTACGAAAGCCTGAGCGAGTTCTTTCTTCTTATCTTCATTCTTTTCGAACATCATGGGCCTCCCAGCTAAAAAATTCGAACGAATTCTAACGTACGTGGCAAGTTTTCATAATGACTATTGGTTCGTACCGCTCACCAGGTCTCCGATACAATCCGCAATCATGTCAGCCAGTGCAGCCTCCCAATCATCATTGCCAACTAATTTATACTGGCGAGCTAAGTACCTTGCAATAGCCAAGCTTTGAGCCAAAAACTTTCCGTCGACTTCCAAAACAGGTGCTTGTCCAAATGGTAGCGCTAAAAAACCAATCGTACGTTGAATACTTGGAAGATTTGATAGATTATATCACGTTGCTTACTGGATTTGATTTGGGGCCACTCTTCGTGGTTGAAGCGTATGTCTTCAAAAGGCACGTCGGCGTATTTGAAGATCAAGCGGGCTAATTCAGCCCGTCCACGGGCATTGAAGTAATGCAAACGGTATTCAGGCATAGTTCTAACAATTATACTTCAACCTGCAAAAAGAAGAAGAAAGGAGGACACGTTCTTTAGTTATTCACAGTTGACCTATCAGGAGACGTCACGAAAAGGTAACTCACAATTTAGCTTGTCTGTAACAGGCTAAGTTATCTGATAGCGACTGGAGTTCCAGCGGAAAGACGAGCAACTTATATAACGACAATAACGTAGGACCAACGCTATACCCACACAAAGCCTTGAGGGTGAAAGTCCTGTCCCAAATTCCTCTGAATAATGAACTGCATTTTTGAAAAGCGCGTACAGTTAGCAACCCGCTACACCCTAGCAACTGTTAAGGAAAACAAACTCATTTGGGGACAACGAATTTAGCAGTTTACTGTAACTTTCAGTGGTACAAATCAACAACAAAGAAAAGGGAGTGCAGAAATGTTAACATTTAAAGAGCAGTTTGGGGACGGATTTCCACCCAGTTTTTGACTGCCGGAACGTTCGCCACTTTGTCGTATACTCCTTTCAAACCAGGAGTTTCATCGAAGAGGTTCTTGTCGAGACGTGACAGACAGGCATCCATGTACGTGAAGAAACCCAAATCAGCCCAAGTCAGCTAAAAGAAAAAAAAAATCTTAGTTAGTTCGGGTTACATAATTGTTATTCGCTATAGGACTTACATCTTTGCTGACCAAATACTCGTTGCCTTGCTCCTTGTAAATTTTTTCGAGACGACGCAAGAAGGGGCGAAGAGTATCAGCCACGTATTTTACACCCATTTCCTTCTTCTTCTCTTCGTCTTGCTCCCAAATCATAGCACGCATGCCTATAGTAAAGTAAAGTTAGCTCTTTTTTTATCATTTAGAATGAAGGGTGTTGGTTACCAGACATAAGGTCGGTGATGCAATCCCCAATGACATCCGCTTGAGCTGCTTCCCATTTATCGTTGCCCGCGAGCTTGAATTCGTTGGCCAAATAACGGCAAATAGCATTAGTCTGGGAAAGCATCTTCCCGTCGACTTCCAAGACTGGAACTTGGCCAAACGGCATGCCTAATAGAATACGTGAATGCCTGTAAGCGCAAGCACATCTCGCACACTTACTTTCTTTGTATTTGGGCCATTCTTCGCGTTCAAAACGGAAATCTTCAAATTCCACGCCAGCTACTTTAAAAATTAGACGAATCACTTCAGCACGGCCCTTGAAGTTGAAGTAATGCAGACGGTATTGTGGCATGTTTCTGTCGACCAGAATAATTAAGTTAAATAAAAGTGAATTATGGCGAAAGAAGGGATTGTCCAACCTGTTGAGATACGTGAGACTTCGAGAGCTCTGCACACTTCACTATAACAAGCTCGACTGGATCTAACGCTACGACTGCCACGACTCTTCTCTTTACCAGTTTACAGAACCCCAGACTGCCACCAACCTCAAAGCTCCAAACTCCAGACTTGTGGTTGTCGATGTTTCCAGGTTCCTTTGTAATCCGTACCTCATACACGTGTGCACTGCGGATCTAAAACCTGGCCAAAGAGAAACGCCAAAAGAATTCCGTTTGTCCGCAGCTATTCGACGTTTCGAAAACGGAAAGACTGACGGATTTTTGCGGTTGAAGCCTTTTTATTGTAACGAATGTATTAGATAAGGCAGATAAATTAAACCCGACCAAATTAGATCTTTGCAATCACATTTAATGCGAAGTTGCAGGACGGGTTGAAACCCAGTTTTTAATGGCAGGAATGCTGGCCACCTTCTCGTACAAAACCTTCAATTCTGGCGTCTGTGCAAAAATGATATCGACGGACGAACGTTCAACGACGAAATCCAACAAAGTAAAAAACGCCAAATCCGCCCACGTTAACTATAGGTATAGACATCGATTCGTAAATCAGGGATAACGCTTTCGCATCAACATTGGTTATGTATTATTTACTTTGTTGCTGACCAAGTATTCCTTGCCGTTTTCTTTGTGAAGCTTCTCCAGGCGCTGCAAAAAGAGGAATACATTCTCGACAACGAATTTTTTTCCTAACGCCTTCCGCTTCTCCTCGTCAGTCTCCAAAAGTATAGGCCGAGCATCTGAATATTCAAATTATTGAGCTTGAGCGGAGATTTTGTTAGCTAATATGCTAGGGTTCGTAAGTATATAACTCACTGGGCAATAAATCGTTCATGCTATCGACAATCATATCTGCCTGGGCAGACTCCCATTTATCGTTTCCTACGAGTTTATACTCATTGGCTAAATAACGAGCAATGGTATTACTCTGAGGTAGCTTCTTGCCATCGATTTCCAAAACGGGGAGTTGCCCAAAAGGCATGCCTAAGTGGACATGGAAGTCGCAAATTAAAGTTTAAAGCTTTTTTTTATGACCGAGTATCCGTCTTACTGTCCTTGACTGCTGGCCATTCCGTTTCGCGGTTGTAGCGAATATCCTCGAATTCCACTTCCGAAATTTTAAAAATCAGACGAACGAGTTCAGCACGGCCCCGCGAATTAAAGTAATGCAAACGATATTGCGGCATGATTAAACTGGTGATGAGCAAAGAGAACAGTACGTTTAATTGAACTCCAGATTTTCAAGGAACTCTATCTCTAATCAAGGAATTAATGTTCAAGTGAACACTGCAGCTTAGGTATGAATGGTTTTATGCGAGCTTGCTTGCTCTCACCTAAGCTAGGTCTCCGCTATCTATTGTACTTCGGATAGCTCCTATCTTAACAAAAATCGGTAAAATCCACAAAGATGCTTTATGTTGCCAAGTGGCGTATCTCATATTTATTTAGCTTTGAAAGTTAATATAACTTTCTCAGCAGTGTTGTGCTAATTCTTCCTCGTGATCATTCGGAAGCGCATCTAGGTCTATCACGCGATGACAACTATGACTTATATATTTCCTGACCGCGTATAACAAGACCGCGGGCTATAACATTCATTTTGAGCGTGAGACAATTTTCGACCCGAGACTGAGAAGTTTGCCATGCAGGCGTGTGAAATTTGGAGCAGCTAGGAGGGTATATACATCAAGCAAAACTTTATAGTGTGGCAGGAGAGTTCCGGGAGACCATTTATAGTTCAGCCAACTTTTCTTTCTAACGTTGCCAAGGTTAAGGTCTTCGAGGTATGGGCAAATCTCTCCCAAAGTGAAAGCTCTTAACTGTTGTATAAAAGGGTGACTGGAATTGTAAAGGGGGGAAAGAGTTTGGAGTCGAGTTTGGACTGAGTTCGTGGACAGAAAATACAAGTTTTTGAAGGCGATCCTGCAACAATAGTGTTGCTAAAGTTTCCAGCAAAGCCGATCAGAAACCATATTAAGAATGTGTATCCGTATTGGCATTCTTCGCACTCGGCTTTAGAAATTCCTCGTTTTGGATATCCTTTTTTGGAACCCTTTGGATATCTTGACCTATATTAATTAATAAAAGCATTACTTTGCTTTGCACCTTCCATACGTAGATTTCTATACCGCAAAATAATCACAAGGCAAGTCGATATCCATGGCCACCCATTTGAGGGGGGGAGAACTCGCCAAAACAACCAGTAATTCCGCCTGACTTTTCTCCCCCCCCCCCCCTCATTTGCCTTCTGTTGAGTCAAAAGTCCAATGACTCGGTCGTCTTTTAACGGTGCAGCTCTCTCTTTAGCTAGCTTCGAAAGAAATACATATTTATTACACGTATTTTGCTCCTTTGCATATTCATGAGCCTGGGCTAAACTTCAAGCTGTAAGCTCATTGTACTGAGCATAGAGCGGTGCATTGTTTTTCCCGGTATCTCCGAATGGAAAACCGAGACTAAGGCCACGCACAGACGTACAGGAAGCCACAGTAGTAAACAATTGTATTGGTTTCGGAATTGAGTAAAACCTGTCTTTCAAAAGCGCTTCGGAGTCGGTGGTGCTGATGGTAAACCACACGTTTCTAGCCACGTCGTGAGCATGACTCCGCACTTTCTTTTCGTTTCCTTCGTAACGCTTGAGAGATGCTTGATCAGGATGACTAAGCTGAAAAGTAACGATGGCATCTTTGTCATCCCTTGGTGTTGTATTTGGAGTTACGTTTACACGTAGTTTTGTATTACCTTAGCTTTTTCGTGTTACCTTAAATTTTTCTTCTCCAGTTCATAACGAATTAACAATTTACAAATTAAGTCCTAATAATTGAAAACTGACTTTGTGCATTTATTACAATGAAAAATCATTTCGTTGGACAAATTGAGTAGAAATAAAAAATCAATCCTCAAGATATCTTGTTCCGAGTTTTGCTGCTTTAGCATGCTACACGCCGAGCTCTGACATGCAGGTTATTCTTGAGTTTGTTCTTAAGTAATTTACGGTGGAAAATTTTTTGAGTCTAAGGAAGAAGATAAGAATAAGGAAAATCACATAACTATCAACTTTCATAATCTAACCTGTTGATGTCAAAGTCGAGCTTGCTCCAGTTGCTCGTAAATACGGCCGCAAAGGATTATAACAAGCTTTATTTGAAAATTTGACTAGTATTTGCTTGAGGTTCTGTAATGTCTGATCTAATTCGGCTAACGAATCATGTCCAAAATCTTCGTAATAAAAAAGAGAAAGCAATACCTGAAAAGGGGTACATTTTCCGACACAAAAAAGGTAAAAGTCCCTATCGGCGGGGGATTAAACTTCGCCCTTAAATTCCCAAATCTCAAGCCAAGTTAGCAGATAACATGTATTTTCACGAAAATAAAATAAATACTCGAATATTTTGTGCACATTTAGATGTGTTTTATTGGAGCCTTTAATTTTACGCATTCGAAGACGAAGTAGTATTTTCTCCCCGGATCTTTTGTGTTAAAGCTTATTCGGCTAAATAATTAATTACTCGGTTAATATGCATAATTGACATATGAGTTCTTCAGCCAGAACACTTCATTTGCTCTCTTCTATAACATATATTTTTCATTTTGAAACTTTACCCTCCTTTAAAGGGGGAGTAAGGTACGAAAAAAAAATGTTATAGAGGAGACCAAATGAAGTGTTCTGGCTGAAGAACCCCTATGTCAATTATGCATATTAACTGAGTTATTAATTATTTAGCGGTTTTAGCTCCGCCCCTTTCCTCCAAAATTCAAATTTTCCTATCCTTATAACATGGGAGGACAGTTGGCCGGAGAACTAGCGCCTTTACCTATTAGCGCATTCAAAATCGGACCTTCGATTTATAGGGACGGCACCATTATCTTTCTTTTGAATGCTCAAGCTAGTCTGTAGGTGCTTTGGATAATTTACAAGCTCGATCACAAAAGACTGACTTTTTCTTCGCGCCATCGCGCGATCGCCGTAGCTTGCCGTCCTGCCGGGCCGAGACCCGCGCCTGAGAGCCTTTGGGCAAGTTTGGGGTCGGCTTCGCAGTCGAGAGCCCATCCCCTGGCAATGGGACCGCGCGAGGCGGCTCTAACTTTGCGGGTAACGCTTGCTTCATGGCGTACAGCGGAGCCCGCACGTCGCGGCGCGAAGAAAAAGTCAGTTTTTTGTGATCGAGCTTGTAAATTATCCAAAGCACCTACAGACTAGCTTGAGCATTCAAAAGAAAGATAATGGTGCCGTCCCTATAAATCGAAGGTCCGATTTTGAATGCGCTAATAGGTAAAGGCGCTAGTTCTCCGGCCAACTGTCCTCCCATGTTATAAGGATAGGAAAATTTGAATTTTGGAGGAAAGGGGCGGAGCTAAAACCGCTAAATAATTAATTACTCGGTTAATATGCATAATTGACATAGGGGTTCTTCAGCCAGAACACTTCATTTGGTCTCCTCTATAACATTTTTTTTCGTACCTTACTCCCCCTTTAAAAATTTCCAGGGGATGGGCTCTCGGTTGCGAAGCCGACCCGAAACTTGCCCAAAGGCTCTCAGGCACGGGTCTCGGGCCCGGTAGGACGGGAAGCTACGGCGATCGCGCGAAGAAGTCCGTTTTTTTCTGATTCAGCTTGTAAACTAAACATAGCACTTACAGACTTGTTTGAGCATTCTAAAGAACATTTTATTTGGTCTCTTCTATAAATTTTTTTGGTTTGTTTTGAAACCTTACTCCCCTTTAATACCTAGGCTAAAGAAATTAATTTTCATTCGAACACGTTCTACATGAATTAGTAATATTTAACTGAGTCATCCAGAAAAGACTCGGTTATAGTTATGGGAATTAATAGTTGATGGGGTCCTATGAAGTTGTTGGATCTCCGTTAAGTTTAATGGCCATTAGTTAATGTTTTACACCGAAATTACTCCCATCGAGCTTCATATAACGATTTACGGTATAGAAGATTGTGTATTCATTCAATGGAGGTGAGTTAATCATTCACTTCCATGACATCTTTCGTGGATGGTTCACTCACTTTAGACAATAACTCCTTCTTTCTATACCGCTTTAATGGGATATTCTGAAGAAACCTTAGCTGACCATTCCATGTCTTCAAGTAATCCAGAGTAGCTTTCGAGAGGATGTCAGGAATTTCTACGTAGATATATTTAATAGTATACGTTCCTAGCAGTAATGACAAGAGATGTTACCGAGACCAGGACCTTCAAATTCCTGTCTTTCAAGCTCTTGCATGTGCTTGACAGTGTCTTCTCTTGACGCGTGCTGACGGAACGTCCTGGCTCCAACTTGGTTTTTAATGTCGATCTGTTCTAGTTCTTCATCAAACCTCCCCAAGTACCTTAAATAATTACTTAAAAAACTGCACTGGAATAACCTGTTCGCAAACTTTACTCTTCTATTAAATTAAGGGCCATTTTTGGAGTGCAAATATCTATCCCATCTTCCAAGTGATCTTTGAACCAGACTACCTTATCGCCAGCTAAACCCATCTTAATATGATGTTCCTTCTTTTTCTGGCGGACTCTAACATCTCTGTAAATAGTACAATTATGTTTAATTAAACGAACATGAAGTATTTCTTTCATTTTACCTGTGAAGCTGGCGTGAAAACTGAGCTGCTTTTCGACTCTTAGGATGAAGGAGCTTTTTGCCATCTCCCAAAGCTTTTTGTAGCAAAGTTTTAGGCTAGTGAATGAGATTGTGTAATTATTACACAGGACAAAGAAAATCAAAAGATTAAAACTTACCATATCGTATTAGAATAGCAAAGTCGAATGTATAAATGCTCAGCAGCCAATGTAAACACGTGGGCAAGGCAGAATTGGTTATTTTTAATTGGTAAACATCCGCCATCTATGAATTAACTTTTTAACTAACACATCGAAGGGGCGTGGTCAAGGAGTATCTGTTCGGCTCTGTGTGGGGTGTTTACTTGCGGGTGCTGTGTTGTGGTTAAGCATTTTCCCGATAAGCATTTTTGGGGGAAAAGGAAACCTGCAATCTTTCGTGTTATCAGCGGTGGATATATCGTAGCGACCACTAAAAATGCCAGTAAGGTTACTCATTCTTTTATGCCCTTAAAGCTGCATATTTAGCCAGCTACGAGTACAGCAAGTTTTGCCTGGGAAGGGAGTGTCACATATCTCCTAAAGTCTGTTATTGTTATTGTTTTAATACGTCCGAAAGTGTGAAAATTCTTTAATTTTCTTTGGTATGGACTCCGAAAGAACGGTTCATGGCGTAAGTCGTAATTAACTGTATTCGTATTGGTGTGTAATTAACATTGATGGGTACTATATATAGTTTTCGCTAGTGAATACTATTAAAATTCTTAACCGTGTCGAGTATTTAAACATTATTTATATATGGTATTTAAATAGTATGTAAACAATTGTATTGAATTTTGTTTGGAAGTAATAACTTCGGAAATACGTAAAAAAACCCTTATGGATTTATTCATCACTATTCTATAACACGCCAAGATATCCTGGTTAGCATTGCTTTTCAAGAGGTGCTTGAAGAGCTACTTTATTTTTTAACACTTACCCATCGATGTTATAGTGTATTTCAGTATCAGAGAGACTGCCATCCAGCATTCGATTTGTGGCGTCCATTAGTTTATCACGCCTATCTTGTACTTTTTCTAGGCGTACCATTCCCAGTACCTAAATCCGCCACAAGTGGTTGGTAGTGTAGCGATTCTTCCCTTGAAAACGCAGTATCGTGGCCCAGCACCCAAAGAGCCAGGAGACACGGATATTATTGATGAAACCTTGTATTTCTTCAAAGCAAACGTATTCTTTCGTACGTACGAAGTTAAAGTAAACATGAAACTATTTTGTCTAAAAATTTCGATCATCACTACATCGTTTTCAACTTAGAGCGAAGCTGACCGTCTTCTTATATATTTGACGTTATATACTACAGAGTGCTTGAAGCGGCTGCAAAAATGTAATACAAAGCAACAAGGAATGCAAGAAATGTATACGTTAGCAATTTCCAAATTCGACATACCAGGAGAACCCGGATTTCCGCTCAACTCAGTCTATGCCAAGCCAGCCAACCCACAAGAAGCTGGTAAAAATAAAATAAAATCATTTCTTTTCATTCACTTCTTATTTTAGATCTGCTGCGACAGTATCTTGTCCAGGCTCGTCAAGAGCTGGGAATCCGCGTGTGTGAGAAAGTGTTTAACACTGAAGATGGCCGACCTTCAAAGTGGTGGCTGTGTTTCGCGAAGAAACGCTTTATGGACAAATCGCTGTCAGGGCCAGGTCAATAAGAAAAAGTCAGACTTTCCACGTGTGTATGCAAGGCAAGAATTCTGATTCGTATTCATAACTTTCCATTGCACATAATCAGCAAAAATAATTCAAGACAGCATTGGAGCTTTTTAGTCTATTTTGCCTTATTTTATTTGGATTTTTTCATACCACAATTTTGTTTCCAGTCTGTCGCTGAGGGGTATCCATGTAACTTTTGTGTTGAAACTGAGAGCGAGAGTAATTACAGCAAATCCCAGCCAACTGTGGACAATCCCCCTTTTGCCCTAAAAATGAAATCGAAAGTTATTTCAGCTCACCGAAAACCGTGTCCGTTTTATTGCCAGTCGATTTGGAAGACCTGGAGCTATCTTTGTTCTTTTGTCATAATGCTTCCCTTCTCACTTTCATGTGTGAGAAGAATGATAGAACTTCCAATTTTCGAGGAAAGAAAGAAATGCATTTTTACTTTCCCTTGTTAGGGGCGCCAACGACGTTAAAGAAGAAAGCGTGCTGCTTATGATGTGTAGAAAAGGAAGTGCACTGACGAAGCCCATATTGTAAATTAACCAAGCACAACATATGACATACAACCTGAAACGACACTTCCTACCGAGAGCTCTTTACTAGCTTCTCCTATTATAATTCCCGGTGCAGTGTATGATCAGATTCTGTTATAAAAACACCTGTGAGTTTTCTTCGTCATGAAACGTGTTTTTTCGTGTGCCTTGTTACTTCACGTCTTGATTTATAATTCCAGTAATGAAAAGGGTAAGTAATGCTTCCTTTTTCAGCGAATAATTTCGCGTCTTAACTGTTCGATATCAAGCCGAAGAACTGCCCGAATCGAGGATTATCAACAAGAATCCACTACGAACACCAGCTTCGCGTTTCGATTCCATTCAGGAAGAGGATAATAACTCACCGAAAGCTGAGTTAAGTTTAACGCTTGGAATCCAGAATCACCACGAGTATAATTCGGCGTTTCAACATCCTTTTGCAACATCATATAAGGAACCACCATCCAGTTTAGCTAACTTCACTTTTAACGCGGCTATTTTGTCTCGTCCGACTAAGCAAGGTAAGCAACATTTTGGGTTCGTTCTAGGGCATTTGCATACTAATTGACTTTCGTTAACTAGTGTACTTCTCCCCTTCCCCGGGGTATCCCAACGCTCGACCGGCAAATACACCTACAACAGCAGGGTTACCTTGCGGAGGAAGCCAGGAATGGTGTGTTCTCGACTCAAACTATCCGAGGTTAATTTCTATTTATTTTTGTTCGAGTTTTTGTAAAGGTAATATTTTTAGCGATTTCGTGCGGAATGTAATCTCTCAGCACTCAGATCTTGTGCAAACTTTGTACTCGCAGCTTTATCGTTATTCTCTTGATGAGCAAATTTCGTACGACAACGTCACACATTCTTACAGGTTTGTATGCACATACGATCTAATGGAACCTCAGACGGTTGAAAAATTTCGATGAACTTAGGTCCAAGGGACATTTTTCTTGCGAATCGGAAGTTCGATGGGTGCGACTTGGATGGGCTAAAGATTGGAAAGGGAAATGGCAGTTGGTACTGAACATTCCGCGTTTTCCGCAAAGCATTCGCATGGAGATTTGTCGGTAAGTCACAAAATTTACTGGACTCTGCGCTGTAACTATGATTGAATAATTGTTGAAGTTATGCTGGGAAACGATGCGAATATTTGCCACCTTGCTACAAATCTTCGTGTAAGCAACGCAACGCGCAGGTGTTTCTGATTGCGATGGATCCGGACAAAACAAACGAGCCTCCCTTTTTGTCCACATTTTTTATACCCAACTCATGTTCTTGCTTTGTGGAAAATTTTGTATACTATTAATAAAAGTACGAAGATAAATGGCTGGAATGGAAAATGTGAAGCTCTTTTCCTTTTTAAGACGAAGTACTCGAAGTACGAAGTGCACGCTGCGATACAGTGAACTTCGAACGATCGATGGACCATTCAGCAATCGTTCTAGTAGCCGTAAAGCATTCTGTTATCAAACGCTTTACCAATCGGAGTGGTTCTGACGTCAACTGCTAAAGGCGCGAAAACGTTCCAAGTCTCCGTTCACTTGTTATTGTTTGTCTACAAAAGTGGTGTTTATTTTCGTGCTCAAGACTTTTCTAATTCGTGAAACTGAGCATTCGTAGTATGGATTATCCTGAGCCAGAGGATGAATTTGAAGCAGCCCATCATGATGAGCTTGAACTGATGAATGAATTAAGTATGCACCCTACCTATTCATACTTGTCGACAGTAGAGAGTAATTCCTAATTGGGGAGTTTTGTTATTTTCTTTTGTTTTATCTAGATTATGGGTCGGACGATGAACCTTATGTTTATGCTCCTCCTTTTGAAAAGGAAGCAGCTACCTCATTGCTGTCTACTACAATAAGTAACCAGACATCGAAACGATCGCTTGATTTCTCTTCAACGTCAAGTCCTACAGCGCCACAAGCCCAGCAGCAATCTCTACACCGTGGAGATGTTGAACATCCTGCCAAGAAACTGCGTTATTCCCCTCCGTTGCCGTCTTCGGAAACTAGTGTTAAGGCGCAGAGTTTGTCTGACATCCAGAAACAGTTTACTCCAGATTTACTCACAATTATAAACGCGGGTCAGCAATTCAATTAAGTGCAGCCAATTTACCGCAGATCTTATTAAAGTGTATGTTTTTAGGGCCTGGCACGAGTAATAGTAACGACCAGTTGCCAAGAGAAACCAGGAACTTTAACCAGGAACTTCCGCTGGCATATCAGTGGCCCAAAATCACAAAACATTATGTTTGGAGAAACGCTCCATCCGAAAATTCTCAAAAAGTTACTTGTTCTGATGGGAAACGTTTTTATATGAAGATGAGAAACTTGGATGATATCGACAAAGAAGTATGGGCAGATAAATAATCTTATTAATTCTAGAATTAAGTATTTGTCTTCAAGGCTGCCAGAATTATCCAACAGACAAAAATTGGCAATTTGTTGTCCGTCCCATTTAGCACTTTAAAAAGACAAGCTAAAGCACTGGTGAGTTGTCTTAAGCAAAATATTTCCAATGCAGTCTAACTGATGTTATTTCTGTAATCAGTTGGAGAAGCAAGCTACAGTAGAAGTTGATTATTTCGAAAAGCGGTTACGCGAGATCGAAGTGTCAGCCGTAGTCAGCAATACAAACAAGCTAAAAGAAATCTCAAACAGTGGTGGTTTGTGGGTCGAACATTATCGACCTAGGAATTATGTTGACCTACTAAGCGATGAGGTAACATCTTTCATTATCTCCTAATTGTCAAACTGATTCCTGTTTTCAGAGTACTAATCGTGTTTTGCTGCAATGGGTCAAGTTATGGGACAAAATCGTGTTTCACAAAGACACTAAGTTGGTCTTGAAAGCCAAAGAAGCGGCAAAAAAGCCAAAGGAATTACCTATAGGTACGGATTCGCTGAAACTACCACCCCTTTTTGGTTTTCTCTGTCATCTGACCTGCTTTGTATGATTTTCTGTAGACAATAAGGCTAAATTTGCGAAAAAGCCGGGAATCCGTGAATTAGCCCTGGAAGTAGATGACGAAGGTCGACCGTTGCATAAAGTAGCTTTACTTTGTGGTCCGCCCGGCTTAGGCAAGACAACTCTAGCCCACGTAGTCGCCAGACATGCAGGTACACGATGTCGTTAATAATGTAAATTGGCGTTTTGGGCTCATTTGAAGAGGTTTGCTAGGCTATAATGTGGTAGAAATGAACGCTAGTGATGATCGCAGTGTTGAAGCCTTCAGGACACAGCTTGAAAGTGCCACAAGAATGCGATCCGTGCTTTCGCGAGATCCTAGACCGAACTGTTTAGTCATAGATGAAATCGATGGAGCTCCGGCCGTAATATTAATGACAATATTATTGCACACGTTTTTTTGTTATTGTTTTCCCTCTTAGGCTGCTATTGCTGTGCTTATTAACTTAATTGCTACTAAAGACTCTTCTCACGAAGTGGAAAAGAAGACGAAAAAGAAAAAAAATAGCTCTTCTTTACAAAGACCCATCATATGTATCTGCAATGATCTCTACACACCAGCATTACGGACGTTGCGTCAACTAGCTTTAGTTTTGCATTGCCCACCCACGCTGTCTTCCAAGTGCGTCCCTATTTTTATTTTAGAAACAAAAGAACGTCATACTTATAAATTATGTTCGGTTTTTTGGTAGGTTAGCTCAGCGCTTGCTATTCATATCCAGGCAACAGAAGCTTGAAACCGATCTCTCGGCTTTGCTAGCGCTCTGCGAGCAAACGGAAAACGACATTCGCTGCTGTCTATCCACTTTGTACTTCTTTCGAGTCAAAGGCGGCGTTTTTCGATCCAAAGACGCCTTAAACGCGTCAATCGGTCATAAGGATATGCAAAAAACTTTATTTGGTGTCTGGGAAGCCATTTTTCAAATTCCGCGTGCTAAAAAACGCCATTACGTTGATATGACGGAGTCCCTCAACTCACTTTCTAATGTGGAGTCGGCCGAAGAAATAAACCAACCGAATTCGTATGCAGCTCGGTATCGGTCCATCTTACGGACTGTTCAAGCCTGCGGTGATTATGAACGTCTAGCTTTGGGCGTTTTTGAAAATTACCCCACAGTTACCTTCAAAGATTCTCATCTGCAAGCAGTAATTTTGAGCTCATCTATGTGTATCCTATTTACAAGTGATTTTTTTCAAAGGTGTGCAACGGACTGGATTGGATTTGTAAATATGACGTTCTCCAACAGAACATCCATCATCATCAGTTGTACACCTTGATGAGCTATTTACCGTACCATTTCGTGGGGATGCACTTTGAGTGGGGAGCCACTGCTTGGCCCAAAGTTTTCTTTCCCAGTAAACAGCAAGAAGTAAGAATTCTGTATTTTTTCGGTGACGTACGTTATTTAAAAAGGATTTCCTCTTTTTTTTTTTTTTTTTTTTTTTAAAGATGGTAGCCAAACACGCCCAAAATTTAAACCTAGTTTGTGCCATGCGAGCTGCGATGAGTGGAGAGGTTTACGCTTTTACTGCTCAAGATGTACTCATACAAGATTTATTGCCAGCCTTAACCGAAATTGTTACGCCACGTCTCCGACCAGTGAGGACCTAAATGATGAAAAGCTTAGATCTTACTAGACTTGATGCAATATTCTATTTTTTTAAAGGTAAATCTGCAGTTGTATAGCTTGGAAGAGAAAGAGACTTTGCACACGCTTATTAGCATTATGATTGCATACAATTTGACGTACAGGCAAGAGCGGTCTATTGAAGGGAGCTATAATTACGTTTTGGAACCGTAAGTTTGATCATCATCCATCCACCTGGATAAAAAAAAGATAACAAATTTTGTTACTCTTTAGAAATATGGAAGAGATTGTTCGGTTTGCTGATATCAAGTGTGAGAGGCAGTTGTCTTACGCTTCCAGACAGTTAGTAGCCCGGGAAATCGAAACAGAGAAAATGCGTCGCTACGAATTGGCTTTACAAGCCCATCAACCGGCTCCAACTGTCGTTCCCGTAAACCAGCCATTGCTCTCCGTTACGGAGCCAATGCCGTCGTATTCGTCCGAATCCAAACTTCCTGCCTTAAAACAATCCAAGCCTCTTTCCGTTGCCCCTGTCGTCCAGGAAAAGGTAATCTACCCTTTTATGTGCTCCTTTTATTCCTTTACCGGTATATCTCGAAACCTTTTAAAAAGCTGTTAGGAACTGAGTTAGATTACGTTTAGTTCGCCTGCCAAGCGAATTGCCTATATATTCTTAAATTTAGCAGCGAAAAACTTTGGAAAATATTCGTCTTAGCTCTTTATGGGCGCTCTATTCATTTCACCACAAGAACGAAAATCCCATTATTTTTGTGAACCTTGACTGGTGCCTGAGGTTTGAAAACATTAATCGGACCGATTCTGTCTTTTCTTTTTTTTATCGGAAAAAGCTCATTCGCTTTGGCGGTTTGGAAGATTCTGACCTTTTCATATCCCATGAAAAATTACCGGGTCTTTCACTCAGTTTTTTGGGGGATTCCTTTCAATGGACCCGCCAAGTCAAGTTGAGCAACTTCTTTGGACCCTTTTGATATGATAATGAAGTGGAGCTCAACTGCTCTGCCTTTTTTTTCTTCCTCAATTGTGCCACTCAATGGAAACAAGCCATTAAGCCCATCAAGCTTTTCTTGTCGTCAATGGACGAGGTTTGCCAGCCTGTTAAGCGCGTTGAACAGGAAGCTATTCCGAGCTCCACAAAGAAAATAGGCTGCCCCTTAACGCCACAAAACCACCCCCAACAACCCACCCCATTCACTCTTGCCTAATCGACCGTCACATTCTCCAGTTGCTCTTTTTAGCGTTTACTGGTACGCATGCTAGACTTTCAGCGACATCGCGATTTTTGCAGTCCAACAACTCTTTCTTCCAGACTGAACTACATAATTTTCGAGCATTGTCTTCCTTTTTTGTTTTGTTTTATTATTATTTTTTTGTCCCGCCAGACACATAAAGCTCGCAAAGAGGATTGTTGGTTGGTGAGCTAAACGGCTCTAAATGTTAGTGTATCCGGGAGAACCGGAACCTTTGGAGGATGGAAGAGCAGAAAGGCTTTGGCAATGTCTTTTGCTGGGTCCAGCCGACCGGCGCTTGCATTCTGCCAGCTCCGCGGTGGGTCATTTCCGGGATTTGGGGGATTTTGGTAGGGGAAGAACGCGCTTTTATCTAACCTTGCTTGGAATCAGAAATGAAGAATCATAGAAGATCCCTCCCCTTGATTCATACAAGACAAGAGCGACGGGTTTGCACGCAAAATTAGGCGGGGCTTAAAAATAGCGTTAAGTCTAAGATAGGAGTTGGATTCCTGCCCCCCTTTCTTCTTTTTTGGGGAGAGAGAGGGGAGGGGGCGGCGAACGAAGCGAACGTTTCCGGGACGGAAACAGGCAGCATGTGCAGTCTTACTCCCTCCTCCGCCTCAAAACCTCTTGAAGAGAGAAAGAGAGAGAGTGAGCCCCTAATGGTCCCTCATTAAGAAGAATTGCCTGATGGAATCGAAAACTGAAAGGAAGCTATTTAGAAATAGCTTTTTGGGTTAGCCGGAGGGGATGTTGGATATGTTTAGCGAGCGAAAAAGGCGGTAGAAATGACCCATGTTTTCCGGCCATAGCACGACGATTATTGCTGCTCCGCGAAAGCACTTTTTGCTGGCTGGTGCTATATAACTCGAGTTAGTCAGCTCATGAACTGGGAGCCGTTTTATGCTTTAATAGCATCCTATCACCCCCGTTCCATCCCTCGTTCATTTTCAATATGTAATATGGTTTGGGGGTCTTTCCCTCCTTTTTTTATAGCCCGTCCGTGATTTCTTTGGGAGAGTTATAGCCAAACCTAAATTATGCGAAGAAGGTTCCAGCACCAGTCTGCGAAATTCTGGTAAGTTACTTTGGCAGTTTCGGGAATCAAATTGCTAGTCTAACTGTTATGGGAGCAAAGTGGTTTTTATTTATTTATTTTTACTTTCGACAGGTCCACATAGCGCGTTTGGGAGCAGTGTTTGGTTCCATTTCAAGGAGGGTTATAGTAACGCCGTTCGTCGTTCAGTAAAAGTCAAAGATTTTCTGTGAAAAGAAAGTTTGTATTTGCAAAGTGGCAAAACGCATTGTAATGTTTGGACTATGGACTACAATAAGCACGCACGTAAAACAAGTAAACTAACACTTGGGAGGGTGAGGGGGACTAGACTATGTTCATTGGTACAAGGTAAACATGTCCAGTGTGACACGCATGGTAGAGGACCTTTTGAATGTTTTTCAGGGAGAAGCGTTGAGATGGTTTGGCGGGGAATCGCAAGTGGTGTCGGACGCGGAAAGGAGTTTTTTGGTGCTCGGCGTCCAGGGCCAGTTAAACATGGCGTGTTGCAAACTTTGCAACAAGGCTGTGGAGTGTTCCGTGGCTTTGCGCCGTAAATCCGCTACACTGGATGTCCGAGTGTCTGTCATGTGGGAACTTAGCGATGGACGGTCATGGATGCCGGCTGCTACGAGACTGCTAATGGATCCGGAAGCGGTACTTCCAAGTTGTGGGAGTAATGGCAGTGGAGCTAAAGCATTCACGGGCCGTGGTTTCACAGGACAACAAGCACATAATGACGGCAAACCTGTTAGGCCAATAGATGTCGTAATTTTTTTTGTTTCTTAAAAATCAATTGTTAGTTGCTTAGATATTAGTACCGTTGATTCCGTGTAGCGCGCCGAACAACGGTGAAGCTAATGTAGTTGGTGGATAGAGCAGATTGGAAGAAATGGCCGCAGAGTGATGCGAAGCCCTTAGACTCCTATAAGTCGAAGGAAGAAGACCAAAAGGTTAAGAAGCTTATTGCAAACGTCCATTAGGGGTTTTCTGTCCTTTTTTTGAACGATAGGGTGCTGTTTTAGCGTTAATGCTTGTAAGGCTGACTTGGGTTTCTGGAAAACAAAATAACTTTAGTAGGAAATGCAAATGAAGAAATGGGTTAGTTAATGACGCCGATTTCCGTCATTCATCGTGATGGAAAGCCTGAATCATGCTGTGAGAGATGACAATTAGCTTGGGTGCGTCTGAAGCCGACCAGTGAAGTTCCGTTTCCGTGACTCGACACCGTGATGGATGTATTACCATTGTGGGTCTTTGGGATGCAAGGCATACGGTCAGAAAGATGGGTTCTCGTGTTCCGATAATAAGTGAATCAGGGGATTCCTTATGCTTTTGTGTATGTTGCTGGTCGTTTATTAGGGTCAGGAAAAGAAGTTAGATAAAATAAAATAAAAAGACAGAAAGGAAACAAGGAAAAAGCAGGGGATGGGAAGAAAAGACTACTAACTTAACTTACTGGAGTGATCCTAAGGGAGCAGAAGATGTTGACGCAAACAATGCATGGGCCGTGGACTGCGTTGATGTGGAAGATGCAGTTAGCCATGGACGGTTAAGCCATTCGGCTTGTTGTAGAAGAGATTCGACGCTGAACCTATCTGGAATACGTGGTTCGACGGAATTTGATGGCGATACAGGTACTCCCTCGTTCTGACTGTTCGGTTCCGAAACTGGTTCAACGCGGGTGGGTACGTCTTGACTCGCAGTCTCTTCTTCTGGACTTGGTGAAGGCGACAGTTGATCCGGGCTAAAAGCACAAAAAATTAAGCAGTTTGTATGTGGTTCCGGAATAATTTATTTTTTTAGTAAAAAATAAATACATATATTAGGAATTAAAGAAAACTCGGTTTGCTTTTACCTGACAACCACTTCCAAATCGTCGTTCTTTTCTTCTTTAGCTTCCATCCCATCGTTACTCAAGTCGGAATCCGGATCAAGTTTCCGAACGGTCGTGGAAGAGGTTTCTTCATCCTACCATTATATTGTTATGGATTATTCAGAGCTTAATCACTTTAGCTAGTTTTTAGGGGAAACTAAGAGGTCTAGACTAAGCTATCAGCCTACCTGCATCATTGGTGCTGTATGATACGTTTTCTTGCGGTCTTCTTCCTCACGTTTACGATGCTCTTCCTTCATACGTTCAGTTTTACGCCATTTGGCACGCCGGTTTTGGAACCAGACCTAAAAGTTGGTAGGAAAAGGAAAGAAAAGAGGCATCTGTGAAGCAAAACAGAAAGATACGAGCTTGAGGGGGAAACAACAATAGTTTTTGACAGCTTCGGGGTCTAGATTGAATTATTGACGACATCCTTTCGAGTTCCTTTGACTTGTTCCCCCGTAAACGACAAGTGAATTGTTGGAACCAAGATTCGAGTTTGCGGTGAAGAAGAAAAACCTTTATTTTACCTATCTATGGGATAGGAAAGTGTAGAACTGCAACCTGAAGCCTTACCGTCGCACTGTAATTGAGTTGGTGTTCCCGTTGGATGTCTTTCAGCGAAGAGTCGGAACATAGAAGAGCTGCTGCATCTTGACCTGGGTTAGGTGGCTCAATTGAGTTACGTTAGATGAGTGGCAGTACGATCTGTCTTGCGGTGGAACGTGACTTGACATGACGGTGAGGACCCACTGAACGACATAATGAGGTATTGTCATAACGCATACCCGAAGGACTCCAACGTGACCCGAGTATCATAACAGTTTCTATAAGCTTCCTTTTCCAACACACTATTTTCATTGTTGCTCTATCTCCGCGTAATGCTCTTCCGATCTTCGTTCGCCTGCTTAAATCTCCGTCTCTGCTGCTGGTTTGGATGACAAAACTCTTCGTTTGTCACTCTTCACTTTGGCCTGGGGCGGTAAACAACTTGTATGATGACAGTTGAGTGGCTCTAATTAAGCAGTCAATGAGGTTTTGGTTTTGGGGGTTCTCTACACTGGAAAATTTGCCTGCGAGCCTCCAAAACTCTTGTGGTGCGAAAAGCAAGGAAACCTTTAGATTTTCCCATTGCCCCAAAACTCACAAGCCCATACCACTGAGCTAATTAGGTTTGCGTTTGTGAAGTTCACACTCGGTGGTGTCTTGTGTTTGGAAGCCAAGCTACTTACTTAACTAAGTTTCGTCATTCCGTTGATGCCACATTTCTCGCTCGAAAAATCCCCCCCCCCCCCCACACACAGACACAAGCATCTTAGGGCTTCGGGGGGCTAACGTGTTATATGTAGCTCGGGCAAGCACGGGCACGGGTGCCCAATTGAATAGTCTTCAAGTTGGCCACGATGGCATTAGACCATTTTCCTTTGTAGTTTGTTGAGCGTGAGGTTGGAGAGAGAGAGAGAGAGACGGGCAAAGTCTCTATGGGGAAAGCCAAGCTCGGGGCCTAACAGCGTTGGGGCCTGAATTAGAGTGATCAAAGCCAGGTGATGCGATTAGCCTCCATAGCGCTACTGTGTGGGTTAATTGACTTGCTGGGGAGATGATGATGATGGTTGCTGCAACCTCGTCGCCATATCGCGCGCTCTGACAGGAGTTCTTCTTTTCCTTTTATCCTAACTTGATTGCTATGTGCTGTCTAATATACACCACACATTTTCTTTTCTGACAACAACTTTCCGTAACACCACTTGGGCTCACTTTTATAAACGCATTCTTATGTCTGTGTAATCTTGTGTCTTTCTTAAGTTCTTTTTTCCCGTAATGTCTTTTCAACTTGTTTGATGTCAGCCACAGTTTCTTCCTTTCTTTTTTATGTTCTATGTCTTCTCAATTTGTCAAGATAAGTCAAATCTGGTGAGTTTAAATCGCATGCAGGAAAAACCGTCGAGATTCCCCCGCAAAAAAATGGTTTGAGACGAAATGGATAAAGTCGCTTACCTGAACGCGTGCTTCTGTCAAGTTGATTTTCATAGCCAGATCTTCACGGGTAAAAACGTCCGGATAATGAGTTTGGGCAAAGGCGTTCTCCAGTTCTTCCAACTGTTCCAGGAATTGATGGGAAACATAATTAATACAATGAGGAATTACATAAATAAAAAACTACTCCAACTCTTGTCTTCTTTCCTACCTGGGCTAGTGTGAAAGTAGTCCTGTTTCTTCTTTGTTTGCGTCGAACGAAAGCTTCTTCACTACCGTCGCTACCGTAGGCGTATGGGGTATCTAAAAGAAATTTACTGCTACTTAAGCATTCAGAAAACTATGCATAACATATCCGAAACAAAATGTGTATGTTTAAATCCTTCATTTTTGTCTTTTAGAACGGAGTGAGTTTAAAGTTAATCCTCAGCTTTTTCTCAACTTCCCTAGGCTGCAAACGAGGTTTTCTATTTTACTAATCAGCTGATGTTGAGTTTTTGAGGTAGAAGAGTCTTCGTCTTTACAGCCCTCTTAATAAATCAGGGCCGATTTTCATTGAGAGTCCCATGTGTCGTACAGCATTGCGGAGTCCATGCATCAGGTTCAAGTTAACTCTCTCAGATAACGCTCGCTTACTAAACCGAATTGAAGACATTTTCTTTTCCTTACGTCTTCCGTACAATTCTCCCCGCAAGAAAAGTCCTCTTCGTGACTCCGAAATGGATTCTTTCTCAACTTGGGGAATTGAAGAAGACTCGGGCGATCTAGTTACCCTGGGGATCTTGATGGACTCTTTCGCTCCCCCGATGAAAAACAATAGACCAGAATTTGTCTTCATTGAGAAGCGAGATTGGGAGCCGTCGACACCTTGATACCACAATCATCTGTAACGTGGGCTAGGCAATCTTGTGGAGCTTGTCCCATCTCCCATAATACGTTTCAATGGAGACTTATTACACCAACTACACCACATTGGCAAACGATCAACTTAGGGATCAAGCTAGGCAATGTTCGTCCTGCACATTCTTTTGCATTTAGGAAATACATGTACATAAAATAAAAAATTGAACAATAACGAAATTCGGAGGATACTTACATGGGTAGGGCGGATATGGGTAATCCAAAACTTGCATTACGCGTTGGGCTGCGGCAGTTGCTGGGTGTAAACTGTTGCTGGGTGGACAGTGGTAGCAAAACATGCTACTCCAGTTGTTCATACTGGGATACCTGTGCGGTATTAATGAATTGGCATTTTAAATGGGATGTAAAGGTATTTACTGTCAAAAGTTCTGAATATTTTTTAGGCCTTCTTGTTTTCTTCTCTTTGAGCTTGTGGTTCACGTTGGTAAAAGATTTTGGAGTGGTGGTTTTGAACAGGCAACGAAGGAGCAAATTGTATGTGTATCCCAGTGCCGGGACTGTGCAATAAGCCAATTGTGGAGATCAAGGGGCGTTTGACGAGTCTTAGTTGATGTGAGTGGATTGCCGTGAGGACGGCGCTTAATTGAATCACGCTACAGAGCTAATGAGTCATGACGAGGCCGAGGGGAACGAAGAAAAACGAATTAACAGCATCCAGGAGCCTGAGCCGACTTATTACCTTGAGCTCCCCGGGCCCCTCTTTTTTTTAGGAGCCCCAGTAAAAGAGGTTTCTATGCGCTGGAAATGTCTTTCCTCTCTCCTGCTCGACATCCCATTCCATGTACTCAACAATTCATGAGGATTTACTCTGGGTCCTTAGTTGGGTTCACAAGACCCTCCACTAATTGACCGAGATGATAACATTGTCGCATTTGCCCACGACGCAATTGGATTTAATAAGTGCATCTTAATAAGCCTTTTCTATTCTTACGGTTTTTTTTGTAGTTATTAATAGGTATTCGTATAATTTTCATGAAGAAGCCAGTTCTGATACGTATACGTGTACCAGATACATAGCAGTAAAGATATCTGCACTACAACAGTACACATGCGAGCAATGGGTTGTACTTTACCTGTTGGGTTCCAGGATGTAGGTCTAAAATCACTCGACAACTTGGTAATTAACCTGGTACTGTGATTAAATAAGTCACGAATGCTCTGTGTACGCACTTCACGATAGTTGACTGACGAATGAAAGCATAACCATACGGAATGATGGGATGCTTGCGACATAAACCGGCTTGAGAGATGCCACTCCTGAGCTGAGGGTATATACTTGTATGAAGATCACTCGGGATAAAACGCATGCGTTGCCATCGAACCAAACAGCATCCGTCGTCCCCGATTTGCGCTGATCAACTTGGACGGCAACGCATTCTCAAGAGCCTATGGCTTTAAGGGGCGTAACACCACCAACCATCACTTCAACCCCTTAATAGACAGCTCTTTAATGAACCGAGGACCATAACGTGATATGGATACTGCCTTATACTTTGGGGAGGCTTCCTAGCACTAGTGAATTCTCCCCAGCATTTATATACGATGCAACGGCTAAAATAAATTGCCGTAAAAACTCCGCTTGTTCGAGTCGCGAAAGATGCCTCATACTCAAAAGTACTCCAAGATTGAGGTAATGTAATTTGGAGCATTAGTCGAGTAATTTATTAACGGTTATTTTCCTTCTAAGCGTGCGGATCTTCCAAGAAACGCTCGTCAATTGATTTCCCTTCCCAGTCTATCAAGTACAGGCATCCGTGTGGTGCCCAGCTGGTCGCAACGGGCTTATGACATTAACTTGCATTACTAAATGGGTTTTCGTGGTGCCTCTCCTGCATTATAAATGCACTTATCCTATCACCTTCAGCTGCATCGCACTTTTCAGAACACTATCTTAAAAATATAAGTTACTCTCGCACCCGAGGTATGTGTCAAACATTTTTATGTGCGGCGGAAAGGAAACATTGAACCCCGACTTTTTCATAATTATTCTTCGAGTGATGGATCGCGAATACAAGGAATAAGCCCTAAATGTCCAATAAACATTTTCAACCTTCCCATCTAGCGCAGAAAAATTCTCACTAATTATGTTTTCGTATCGTGTGTAGCTTTAAATTAAACTTAAGCTTGGCGGCACCTTTACTTTTTTTCTGATAATAGCCTAAATGTCACTCATATTTTCCCCAAATCAGCATTATATTTTTAATCTGCTGATTAAGCTTCTTTTCTAGTTAAATGAGCAAGAAAGTATTAGAAATGTATGTTACCCTTTTCTAATAACGCAAATAATATAAATAAAATAAACAGAATACGAAATTGGCGCGGAGAATACTCGCGCCGTTGTTTGCTATTGGACTGTTTGAAACAGTGTTCTGGATCTTCTGTTTTGGTCGGATCTTAGATCGTTCTCGATCATTGGCAACTTTGTTCGATCCGATCAGATCAAATTCTGCAAATC
>JAGJRO010000278.1:0-79480 GCA_022832285.1 Lepidurus apus apus
TCTTAAGTTCGTTGACACAGAATTACCTTATACAGTAAAATGAGCATATATTTACACAAACTTTTTTCATGAGTGTTTTGTTATTTGTTTTTTTTACACGAATGATATGGTTGTATTGACCTTGCTGTTAAGTAGTATTAACCTTGGCATAACTTAACTAATTCCTAAATTTTCTTTTTCGTGTACTTTCGCATTACGTATTTTAAGTTACGTAACATTTTAAAGTAACCTTTTTACGTAACATTTTTAAGTTACGTAACATTACGTAACATTTTAAGTTACACGTAGAACGTAATGTATGGAATATAACTTGTGCTTTGAAATGTGTTTGGATACATACTAAAGGCCCAGGAGTTTAAAGGTATGGGTATACTTCGTTTTGTAATTACCGAACGCATGTAAAGGAGCGGAAACCCTCTTATGGGTATAATACTAGTTGTTTTTTTCAGGGTTGGCTATTCCCATGAAATTCCCCAATTCCCCATTGATTTACCTAATGTGACCATCAGAAAGGGGTAATTTTTCCGAACATGTTTTTCCTGTGTGACCTCCCTAGCAATTCCCAGGGAAAAACAGAAAACATTTGCTTGTGACCAAGGCCATCATAACGTACCGCCTTCGCGCGATTTTCGGACACATGAAAGAGAGAAATGACCAAAAGTAACAAAATATGATAAATACAGAAAATTTAGAGCATATTTAGCATAACCTTAAAATCTACCGTCGATAGCTCCAACATTAAAATAAGAAAATCATAAAATCGTGAACTTATCTGAAAAGATAGCATACCGAGTTCAAACTGATGGAAGTTAGAGCTCAGTATCGATATGTCGAGATTATCGACTTATGGGCGATAACCCTGGGGTATTAGACAGATGTGACCTGCTGGATTTATTCCCAGACTCGCCAATCCTTTTTCCCCTATATCCAGGGTCATAGTTCCCGAACAGTGTGACCACAGCCCTAGTCGTGCATTGTCACACAAAAGGTATTTTCAATAGTATTATACTTTCCTTATACATTCACGGTGTCGCACGTGTATTTATTTTAAGTTTTATAAAGGCAAGCTCGTTTATTATTGCTCTGATTCTTTAGTCTAGTTATGGGTGACACGAAAAAGAAAAGATCTCTCTGGGGAGTTGAAGAAACAAGGTTCCTCATTCATGCTTGGGGAGATCCTGAGATTCAGAATCGTTTTGAAAGCATGAAGAGGAAAGAAGCTCTTTTCAAAGAAATTCAAGAAAAAATGCTTGAGCATAAGTACTCTCGTTCGTGTGAACAAATCAAAGAAAAGATCAAGAACCTGAAGCGGGACTATAGAGAAGCCTTGAAGGCAGTTTCTCAGAGTGGAGCTGGAGACATCAGTATGGAAGATTTTCCATACTTCGATGGCACGAACATATTGGGGGACCTTTTTAGCTCGAAGCCCCTTGAATTTTCGGATTCGTTGTCACCTGTGCCATCAACATCGTGCTCCATAACATTATCTGTTTCTTCAACAGAAATAAATTCTACATTTGATTTCTACTCTCAGCCATGTTGCGCAAAACAACCGGAGCTACTGCAGTCCCGATAGAAGTGACAACGGAGATCAAACCTGAATATCCGTCAACGTTCTTCGAAAACAAGGCTGAACTGATCATCGAACTGCCCACCAGTGACACCAATGAAGATCTGGACATGTCTCGGAAGATGGTGAAGAAGGCTCTGACCTCGTCTACCAATATCGACTCAGTGGTGGTCAAGTTGTACTGGAGATGTGTCATGGAGAAATGGGTGAATAAACTTGATGCTGCATGGACCAGTTTTGGCAGAGGAATATGAGCACCCGGCGATGACATATCAGTCCTTGACTTGTTCAAAATTCAAGACTCTCCGAAACCGACCTTGGTCAAGGAAGCAGGAATAGACGCATCTGCTGATGACGACCTTTGGCTTATCTTGACCATTTTGGGAATACCCCGAATCAATGCCGCATCCGCATTCCAAGATTATGCCGCACGCCTGAAGACGAGGATGATGGAATTGATCAAGGCCAATTCACAGTTTGCAAATATCAACGTCAACCCATCTAGATACAGCGGGTGGGGATCAGACCCTGTCACGATGAAGACGGCGGCGGGAACGGACATGTATTACGCAAAATTTCCTAGAGCAAAAGAGGCCCAATTCCGTTTTGGCACCATAGTGTCCAGATACAAAGATTGCGCGATCATCTCTGCATTGGGGCATCTCTCAACTGTCTCTGGCTTACCTTGGGTCAATCTCCAAGGATGGCTCATGTCTAGTAAAGCTGCGGATGAATTCATGGCAGCGATGAGGCTCGGTCAGGAGATAGACAAGTCTGATTCTTATATGCCGTACATGTCGGAATCTCGGACTCTCCATCAAGTCTCCGTATTCGGCGACGGCTTGCCCAACCTTACATCTATGGATCCATATGACATGCGTGTACTTGTCTTCTGAACGATCGAAGAATGCTCGGATCCCTGGAGAAAATTGTCTGACTGTCGTCCAAACTATCTGTTTCTTCAACGGATAATGTTGTAAATCAAGACGCTTCAGTGTTGTTCGGTGACACAGATGGTAGGGGAGAGGGGGGCGATACCGTTTTTTTCACTTCCTTTCTGTATGGCAAGTTGCATAATTCTTAAAAAAAACACTACTATATGGCCGAAGCGTGTTTGTTGTTTGGCCAAAGTTTGAGCTTCATGAAACGCAAACTGCAAGAGTAAAAATATCCGAAAATTTTGGTGCATCTGCTGGAAATTTGATAGTAGATGGTCGGTGACGTATATCTGCATAATTAGGCTAGTTAAAAATTCCGTGTTTTTAAGAAATTACACTATAGTTTGAAACCTAAAAGTAGCGTTTGTTCCATGTTGATAGTGCAACTGGTTAAGAAGTAACCGTCATTTTTCCCCCGTCGGTCTGAATGGGGTGATCCCGAACAACGATGGCGAGGCTATACCGAACGTGTTCTGAGGGTTCGGTTCCGCCCGTGGTGCAGAACTAAAGCAATTTTAACGTTTTTCCTTCAATATAGTGTTGGATAATGTTTTAATTTGTAACTAAAGCAAAGAAACCAAAGGGTAGGCAAAAAAATGATTTTGAAGAAAGGGAATTGACGCTAATGTTCAAGTATTTTTGCTTTAATATTTGTGTTCTTTACATCTGAATACATCCGTTTTCTATAGAAATACATGTAATTTATCACGTACTTCGTTCTGGTACGCACTTCATAAGAAGTTTGAATGTAAAACACGAAATTTGAACATGTTCGGTTTAGCCCCATGCCCGTTCGGTTTCGCCCCATGGTTGGGACGATTTCATCACATGAGAAGTGACTGCCTGGAGCTATTTTAAGGGCACAATGACTTGGATTTTGTTTTTAAAAAAAAAGTTCGACGTAAATGAATAACTATTATTTCACATGCCGAAGAAATCAGCTCGGTAGGCCTAATACCTTTTCCCCTGCAGTCAAAAGAATGAAAATCGTTCGGTATCGCCCCCACTCCCCAAATTATTTACACGTTTGTCTATTCTGTGCACACATTAATTCTGTTAAGAAGTAGATCCGCGGAACGAAACCAAGCTCGCTAGATATAATGCCGCCACCTATTAAAATAAATAGGAAGGATGATTTCAAGACCATTGAGTCGCTAATGCAAGGGTTTGCTGAAAGAGATGCCGAATATCTGGAGCAACAAAAGAAAATTTTGAACGATTTAAATGAAAAAAGGAGAGGAAAGAATCGTGGCGATTGAAGGAACAAGAGTTTCGTGAAAAAGAAGTTGAGCGTCTTTCTAGAGAAGAAGAGCGTAGGAAAAGAGAGGAAGAGCGGAGCATTAGAGAGGAAGAGAGAAAAAATAAGATGATCGAGCTGATGGCAAAGCTCGTGGGAAATGCATGTGTGGACAAGACCAAAAGCCGTACAAAAAAGAAGTAAAAACGCTACTCTCCGGTGACATTTTTATTTGCCAGCAATAAAATAAACAATTGAAATTTTTTGAAATTTCGCTTTTCATAATTCATTACATAGTATCACACAAGGCGTCCCTGATAGAGTTTGGGTACGTCGTAGGTTGTGGTCGAGGTACGTTTTCGATTTGTTCCTCAAAATCATCTTCATCCGCAGGCAGTCTGAAGCACGAATCAAAGAGGTCCCCTTGGCCCTCGCAAATGTTGTGTAATATACAGCATGCATATATAACTCTGTTAATGCGGAAAATGTTTGTATAATTCCTTTTCAGGAGACATCTACATCGACCTTTCAGTTTCCCGAAGGCCCGTTCTACTACCATGCGATTACTGCTCAAAATGTTGTTGAAACGTCCTTCTCGGCAGTAATCGCATGAGTAGGATACGGCTTCATAAGCCAAGATAAAAGTGGATACGCGGCGTCGCCAATGATATAATATGGGACATTTATCCCGTTGACAAGTTTTCTTAGATTGGGGAATAGACGATTTTGCTGGCCAAGCCGGTGCAGTTTGCTGTTGGCAAAAATTCTTGCATCGTGCACCGAGCCAGGCCAGCCAACGTTGATAAAACGCCCTGAGAAATCCACAACAGCTTGAAGTACGACCGTGTACGCACCCTTTCGTACACAGTAATAGTCAGAACTGTGTTCTTTCGGTGACAAAATAGGGATATGTGTGCCATCAATGGCTCCAACACACTGGGGCAATTTTCTCCTCTGAAAGCTCGATATCATTTCTTGCAACCGGTTATCTTTAGGCATTGTTATTAAGGAGTCCCCTAGGAGAACAACCAGGGCGTGGCAAGTTTCATGGAATGCTCGCCATGCTGTTGTTTTGCTGGTACCAAAAATGGCAGCCGGAGACCGAAATTCGATATTTGTTCCTAGGCGCCATAGCGTGAGGGCAACTTGTTTTTCACAAGAGATGGGCACACAGAAGTTGGTTTTCTTTTTGGTTAGGTTTTCTCGCAGGAGAACACAAATGTACTGGAAAGTGCGTCGCGTTACACGGATGTTGGTTTTCCATTCTTTGTCAGTCCAGGTCTTGTTTATGATCTCCGTCCAGAAAGTTTCCGTCCTGTGAATTTTACAAAGTGATCGACGAGCAGCTTTTCTTGTCAAGATTTCTAAAGCCAGGGTGAATAGCATAAACAGGCGTTTCTTTCGAATTTCAGCAATTCTTGAAAGAGCCAAGAGCAGCTCAAGGTCACCATTTTCTCTTATTTCTTGGGAAAGCCTCACAGGAAAACTTGCTGAAATACAATCTACAACGTACATAATATTTTAACGTAAGTCCATATTTAATTCCTAATTTAAAGGTATTTTTGAAGAAAAAGAAATATAGATGTTTCGTCCATCATTCAGTTTATTTAAAGAAAACGCACGTTACAATATTTCCAAACACTGTTTTTGTTTTCAATTTTGATGAAGTAGTATTGTATCATTGAGTGCAATACAGCGATTCGTTGTCTCTGATTGCAAGTTATATCGATTCCAACCCTAACCCGATTGAATAGTACATGTGCTTATTGGGACGCGGGTTTACTCAGCCCGAGTCCGGAAAACTCACCTCCCTAGTCGAGTTCGCAATTGGAACGCAGCCTTAGAGGGACATGGTTGTTGAAGCTGAAATCATACGCATCTCGCCTTCCGTTGCCGAAACATTACCTCCCCGGGATTAAATCATCGAGCTTCGGCTCGTCACCTTCGATACGTTGTTCATCGTTTTCGTCAATGCCTTAATTTCCTTCAAACTGACTCGCTTCCTGGTTCACGTTTGACATTTCCTCAGGTTCAACACTTGCATTATCAACCTGAAAATACGTTGGAGAATCAAGTCATGGAATACGACGAATGTATCGACCTCACAGCAACCCATAAGAAACAAAGGTATAATTTTAACAGTTACTCTAGGATTAACTAAAACTAGAACTGGTTAAAGAAATATAAAACAGTCATTACATGTTGTATGCTGCAAGTGTTATCCGTTACGTCACGGGGCCGTTCTGTAAAAGATAAGTATGGAATATCAAGCAAACACAAAAAAATTATGTAAAACGCAATGCACTGTAATAATTAGGTAAGTCTGTGAAATAGCAACAGAAGCCGAGAAACTGACTAGAAATTAAGTCAACTAGTTTGTGATTTTGTGATACTGGTTTGATTTCATGTATATTTTAAACACATATTTGTATAGATAAATTTGGCAAATAATTACTTCGATGAAATATGTCGTATAGCGTGCATTTGGGAATTTTGGCAGGTGTTCCTTTCATACGGTAAAGCTTATACCGTTTCAATGTTCGTCCTAAATTAGGTGCCATTTTTCACACAAACTTTTTTCTTATACTAAATGCAACACAAAACGTTCTAACAACTTTGTCGTTTTTGTTTTGGGAAAGAACGAGTTCACACACCTCAAAGTTTTTCTACAGCACTTTCTTGGCACTAATACTATGATTTTATCAAACCAAATAGTAAACAAAACGTTCTAGCAAGTTTGTCGTTTTAGATTTGGGAAAAAAACGCGTTCACACTTCGCACGTTCTTCCTAGAACTTGGTCGGTTCCAGAAAGAACCAAAAACCAAAAAGCAGGGCAGCCTGACCTTTCTGGAGCTGCCGAAAATCTTAAGAAGAAGAAGGGTGGTTTAATATGACCCATGGGTCTCCTTACCCTAAAAACCCTCTCCATCCTGTTCTTGACCTATTTAAAATCTGGCAGCAATCAAATTCAGCTAGAATTTGTTCTGCCACCAAAGACCAAAGACTTTTGACTTGTGCTTCACTTTTCTGTAGCTGCCGAAAATATTAAGAAGGAGAAGGGTGGTTTAATATGACCCATGGTTATACTAACCCTAAAAACCCTCTCCATCCTGTTTTTTACCTCTTTAAAATCTGGCAGCAATCAAATTCAGCTAGAATTTGTTCTGCCGCCAAAGACCTGAAAAGCCTGAAATTCCTCTGGTTCTTTTTTTTTAACAATTTATTGGGCGTAGGCTTTCGCCTTTTGCCCTCCTCTGGTTCTTGAATTTCCGGGAGCTATGGAGTTTCATAAGAGAATGAAGGGTGGTTTAATATGACCCAGCATGGTTCCATCCACCACGTCTTTTGATGCATAAAAGCAAAGATCACAGCATCATACCTTCCTCTCCATCCTGTTTATGACCTATTCAACATCTGTCAGCAATAAAGTGTTCGATGTGTTTACGTTCGGAGAACTTCCACGGATTTTGGCGCATATAAAAGACGTAAACGCGAGCCATCTTGTCATAGTAACCTTTGACTTCCGCCATGGATCCGAAGGAAGTAGCAAGCAAACGGAACAGAAAACCAAAGGTTTACTCCGATTTCGATACAACTGCGGGGAAACAGCCCGTTAAGAAAAAAAAGTGCAGAGAGGCCAACGGTGGCTTTGAAGGCCCCCGAAGCCTTTCAAGCCATTACAGAGGTTTGTACTAAAGGGTGAATTTGTAACTATTATGTCACTTATTTTGTCTTTAGAATAATTTGTAATTTTTGGTTATTTTAGCGCCCAACATTCGGACCATCAACCTCGGTACCGGCCCTTAATCAAACCTGCAATACGTCTTCGGCATCAGCGTACATTGTAAGTTTGTCGGCTATTTTTTCTCTTAATTTGTAATTTTTGGTTATTTTAGCGACCAACATTCGGACCATCAACCTAGGTACCTACCCTGAACCAAACCTGCCCTACATCGTCTTCGGCATCAGCGGCAGCTTATATTGTAAGTTTGTCGGCTATTTTCTCTCAAATGTTACTTTCTATAAGTGATATTCATACAAAAAGTAGTTTTTTATGTTAAACTTTCCATTTTACTACATTTATCAGAATAGTAGTAGTAGTAGTGATACAGAGAAGAGGAAATGATGCATATTGAAGAAGAAGCCGACGACATTGCTGCTGCTGACACCTTGCAAACTGTGGTACAGCGTTTAAGCACAGTGGAACGCCAATTAGGGATTGGTTCCTGTACCCGAGCCGGTAAGATATATAATACTACACTTTTTTTTATGTACTTTCTTTATTAATTTACTTTTACATATTTCATTAATTTGTCTTTTTCAGACAGCTAAGTTGTGCCTGTTTAGGCCTCCGGAGAGTAACAGGTAGCCATACGTATGATATGTTGGCTCGTGCCATCGATACGTTTCACAATCGAGTTCAGCATTTATAGGAAAATAAAGTGCACTATCACGGACAACGGCTTCAATTTCGTCAATGGTTTTCGTGTCTTCAGAGAAACGCACAACGACAAAGGGGCTCAAGAGATGCGGGAAGAAATGGATACCGAAGATCACGAAGGAGAGAAAGACAACGAGAAAGTTTTAACAATCCTGCCAAATTTGATCCCAATGATTCACACGACTCGGAGATGAATCTGTTGTCTTACCGCGCCACAACTGCCACCTGCTAAACTTGGTAGCAACGACAGATACTGGCAAAATCACCAACCCCATTTTCAAGAAAAGGAAGCGCCCCCTCGATGGAAAGCTTCAGGCGGTATGGAAAGCCCAATCCCTTAGTAGGTGCTCTGCCGATTTCATTCGACAGAAACTTAGATTGATGTGCATCTTGCCGAATAAAACCAGACGGAACTCGTACTACTATGCCATTGTACGAGTTAGACATTTCATTAACCACTAGAACGACGCACTCAAGGAATTTTCTCCGAAAGGAGTCTCAGTTTCTCAAGAGGAAGAATTTTTTATAGAGATGGTCAAGATTTTCCAAAATTTGACCGAAGCCCTTGACGAAATTACTACAAATAGTAAGGGACTATTACAAATTGAGGTCCTTAACAGAAATATACTGCACTTGCGTTTCCTTAGCTAAACAATTTACAGTTTAGATTCTGAATTATTTTTTACTTTCCTTTACAACTTGAATTTTTTAACCGAAGATTTCACTTTTTAACTACAATGAAATTATATTAAAATAAATTACGTGACGGGCAGACGATGAAAAAATCCACTTTGCTTTATAATAAAATAGAGCGCTTTTAAGAAGAACGCATTATAATTGAGATAAACGGAAAATATAGTTCCCTAATACAGCGAGAAGGAGAAAGCAAGTTTGTATGCCTTATGTACCAGGCAGGTACAGTTTACCTCAGCCGTGCGAGGCATCTGTAGTGAAAGGCATGCCGGCTTCTCTTGCCAGAAGAAAAACAATGTGCTTTCGTGCAAAGCCGAGGCCATTCTAAAATTTCGAAGTGTTGTTTATGAGCGAAGCAATGGAGACTCATTCTGACTGATCATCTGAGGAAGACGATTTTATTTCATTAAACTATGCAACCTCCCTATTTCTAATCAGGGTAATCGAAATTTATGCAACATTGAGTGGCAGCGATGGGATGCGAAGTGTTTCCCTACCTCATTCCTAGGTCAAGAGTTTATTGATTTGTCCTTCTGTTAATTAGCGTCTTAAGCCTCATTAACGTCATACGCCCCATTAACTTCATAAGCCTAATTCATTCAACTGTATTTGGTGAAAAATATCACAAGTTTTTCGGTGTACGCTACCGCTTTTCGTAGAAGTTTTTAGGTTTGCCTTACTCGAGTTGATCGTCTTTCACTGTTACTCAGTGAAAGACGTGTTTATGTTAGATACAAACATGCCAACGTTAATCATGACTTTTAAGAACATGGATGGGTACAAATGACACACTGACACACTGGACACATACACACTGTACACTGACACACTTGTACACACTGAATATATTTTAACACATACAAATATTCACGGAATCATCACTGTTAAGCGTACAAGCATACACAAATATCGCTCTAGCAAATTCTGCGGAAGTCCATATGGATTGGATATGGTCATTCCATAGGAAATGATCAGTGGTCTCCATTGACCAGGTCAGTCTATCCTCAAGCAGACTTCCGTTAATGGATTGGATGAAAGTGGGCTCGCCACCAACAAACTGGCATCCTTTGTTGAGCAGGTTCTGGTATAAATCGAAAAGCACCTTCTTGAGCACTAACCCGAACTTCGTTGACGATGTTATAACACAGTCGGACTAGTGAAGCCACGCTCGCTCTTTTTTCGTTGTAGAAATAACTGGCGAGTATGGCTATATCAGCCTGAGTGCACTTTTTGCTTGGGGTGAAGCTGGTGTCCTCACAATTCAAGGGTGTGGAAATCAGACAGGGTTCATCCCAAACCGATTCGTGTCAGTTAAATTGTTAATTGAACTAACAGAAGAGGAGGAACTCGTCAATACTGCGACGCTATTTTGTATGTTACCAAAGCTGAAAACGAAAAACGAGCTCGTTTCACTGGACACGTCTGTGGAAGATGAAATTCTAAGCGTTAATTAATAAACGGATATTAAATTTATTTTCATTGTATTTCCAATTAAAAATCGAAAATGCAGACGTTGACATCTGAGTTTGTGTTTACAATTGGAATAATCGCTTCGAATAATTGGAATTGTGCTGTTTACGGGCGTTAAGGTTGTGCTGGCGGTGGTGTTGGTAGTGGTGGGGGATTTCATAGTGATGAGGACTTCGACAAGCACGGCTTCTAACCATGCGTCGATATCTACAAACAGGTTCACAAAATTTCATGCAAAGCATTTCGTCCAAGGGAGCAACACAACAGGGACTTTTCGACTCCGAAAGACATTCGACTACTCTTTGGTCCGAAGTACCAACCGACTATCCAGTAACGAATTCATTATGGTGGAAGATGACTAGAAATAATGATGAAGACAACCACCAGCCAGGACCTGTAGACCAAGACTCCCTGACGAAGACACTATAATTACTAATATACATTATCAACAACTGGACCCAGAAACTGTACAACATGTTCGTACAACGGGCGAGCAATTACTCGAGTGTAGTTCCAAGCTATTCGCTGCTACCTTAGTGACGTCTACATCTTTGACGAGTGCGAGATGCTGAACATTATATTCGGGATGTCACGGTTGCAACCGACAGATACCCAGGATACTTCTTGGCCTCCACCTCAGCCGCATCCATATCGCACATGATTGCCCATACTCAAACCGGAGCTGCTGTTGCAAGTGTAAAAATGTGTTACGCGCCACTGCATAATCAACAACGTATGGAACAGCATACGGTTTTCCAACTGACCATCTCGAATATGTTATCACTTCTTTACTGTTTTTAAAAGGAGTACATCAAGAACCAACAGGATAAGACGTTGAATTTGAAATTGATGACTCCAAAGAGACACCGATGTAGAAGAGGTGCACACGGTTGAAGAGTGTAAGAGGCGTAAGCCAGCCAAACTATAGAAACTTCATCCCAATCTGCTGCTCAATGTCGCACTCTTTGTCACAGTCGTTTTTAATAGCGCAGAGACTCCCGAACTACCTAATTGCCACTGATATCGTTGTATGCGTTCACATAAATATAATAGATATCGACGCATGTGTAAGAAAGTGTTCTGCTGTAAGGGAGCGTTCTTACAAGTTGTTGTAGGTTCTTTGTTGGCAGAAGGAGAGGCTGTGGTTAATTGGGTTAACGCGATAAGTTAAAGTCCTAAAAGGACTTAGAGTTTGGACAAAAGTTTCCGAGTAAAAGAACTAGAGTCCGAAAAGGACTTAGCCGATGGATGAGGGAGTTGGTGGATAAAAGTTAAAGTCCTAAAAGGACTTAGAAATTGGGCGAGTAACTGGTTTATTAACGTGCTACAATAGGAGGGAGCGAGGGAGGAGAGACTAGGACTGGAGAGTGGGCGAGCACTGGGCAGTGGCTGCCGCAAGACTGAAGATCTAATCCAGATCAATTAAAAAGGAAAACAATTCATAAGCGTAGGCGAAGTGCAAATAATGAAGGCGTAACAGTATTGGGCAGCATGTGGGCTAATCAGATGCGTGCACGGGCTCATGCATGTGGTGGGCGACATCTAGTGGGGCGGAAGGAAATAGGTGGTGTATTCAAAAAATAAGCGGGAGCAATAAAACACATTCTCACACATGGTTAGAAGCCCTCGTAGACTTCCTGATTGTCGAGTTTGGACGTGAAGTCAACAGACATAGAAACTATAGCCACCAGCACCACCGCCACCAACAGCAATCAAACTCTAACAGCATCATTAACACTTTTTATCACCATCAACTATCGCGAAATTGGAAGCCATTCTTCCGCTTTTAAACCAAACTTCAAATATCAATATCGAAATTTTTAATTTAAAAACAAATTCAGAACATGTTCGTCCAACAAAAAAAATAACTTATTGAACTTTAGCCAGCGGTTTTTATAGCAAGTGACTGTAACATCCGCGTAACAGAACGTCTCAAGGACTTACTAACCGGACGTGCACTACTAAGCTACAGCGGAGCTCATTTGCGTCTCAAACATAAGAACATACAGCATTGATAAAACTAGTTGCGGCAAAGGAGCTTCTTGAAGATATTGGGGATTCTTCATTTTCACTCTTAATTGATAAATCCACTGAAGTTTCTATTTGGTAGTCTACGTACGTGTTTTTCCACACAGCGGACGCGGTAACCCACACAACGGCCTGCCGGAATGCACACATAGGAACCTTCGGCTCGAATTCATGCATCACGTGACGGACGGTCGCCACTACACAAAAGCCTTCACGCAATATGATAGCATACAGGGATTCGGGTACGGGCACCCAAACATCGCCCCAATTTTACATTGCTGGAGCAAAGTTCACACCACTCAATTTCATTTTTATACTGAACCCTAAGGCAACTCTCAAGCCGAACCTTTCCCATCCGCAGCTGATGACGCTGCTTTGCCTAATCGAATCTATCGGGGTAACCCTGATAAACAAAACGATCCTAAGGCAAATAAAATTTGGCAGAAAAAGACACCTAAGCCTCCTGCTAAGTCTAAGGGTGGCCTCACACTGGGTGCCTATTAGGCCTAAAGTCCCTAAGAAAGTGCCTATGACGTCCTTCACCGGCAATTAGCGGGCAGTGGGCTTTTTCGGCCGCTAGCTATGGATAGCCCGTTAATTGAATGAGGCAGGGTCACAAAAGGGTGTTTGACCAATGGGTGACGGGAGTATAGTCACATGACTTAGGAAGAAAACTATTTTCGTCACATCCTACGAATTACCTTGTCCCTGCCTTTACCTCCTACTCACGACAGGTAGACGTGTGGGTGTCTATGAGGTGTCTATCCTTAAGGGCTTAGGCACTCCAGTGTGAGTCCACCCTAAGACTGATGGACTTCCATCAGATCTCCCAAAGCCTACAAGGGTACACGATACATCTAAAGTATCTCTAAGCACGGCAAGTCTTGCCGATGCTTGTATGTTCGAATGGAATCGTCATTCGTGAGATCCAATCCCGCGCTACATTCACTCCAAGCGCACCTGCATTAATTGAAATGTCTCGACAGACCTTTTCTGTGCTTGCAACAGACGACGCAAACATCTCAAAGCAGCTCGTGTCGGAATACCTCGACTATTATGCAACAGCCATGCTTTGGTTTTGGATAATACACCTAAAATCAAAGAACTCATAGCCGCTAACCACAGCGGAAAGTGCTGTTATGAATGCTATTCAGAATTAGTCCTTTTACTTGCCGGCTCCGCTGTTTGGGCAGGTTAAATGTCTTGGCAATATCCAGACATCATGAAAACCAATATCCAGACATCATGAAAACAACATTTATAGCAGGAATTCCTTCCACTGCCCAAATGAATGGCTTTGGTGGTTATTACGGGCCACTTCTTCCCCCAACTAACCCAGATGCCAACAATTATCGGCATAACCAATATGAAGAAATTCACTGTTTGAGAGTGTTAGCCGTCGCAATTCGTGCTTCGATTTCGAATGTGAATCCTGGACTATGTCATTCTAATGTGGTTTACGAAAACCTATAACCTTAAGTAATCTGTTGGATTTCCGTCCTCTAGGGTATAGATGCGCAGAAACCAAGAATTTGGCCTTTTAATGCGATACCACTGAGCCCAATTCCCTGATGTCCCATATAATTCTGCTAATTACTTGGATTTTCTGTTAAGAAAATTCCAATCACCCAACCACCCAATCACGACCACCTGTTGAAATTTTACAGCTACCTTCAACCTACTTTCGACAATTTGATAATACCCAACTGCTACTCGTCCACAAAGATCCCAATTTGTTTAACAGTCCACTTCAGGACAATGGATTCTAATAGCCCCCGTTTCTAGTTTCTACACACTTCCCGAATAACGCTACCCTTCTATGAATCCACAGCACCCACGAATGTCGGAATCGACAACCCGAATCGCGAAAATGTACCAATAGTTAAATATTCCCCGTAGCAGGCGTACGACGAGTCCTGTCCCTAGCTTTAAGACACATTAGACAAAACTCATTGGAGAACTCTCCAACCATTCCCACGCCCCTCGGCCAGGCGCCTGACTTGATGCTACCCTTTAAAGGGCAATAGCCAACGACATAGCATATTGATATTTGGATGAATTATTATTGTACACATTATTCTAAGAACGGGAAAATTTGTTTCAAATTTTTATGACTAGCCGTTCCCGAGTTATTGACTTGCGAAATTTTGGAATTTTTCCGCCACGCGAGCCGTGACGTCGAGATCGTAAACATTACCGGCTGACCTGTCCGTGTTCGCGGTTTGTGTTCGGTAAGTTCGTGGTTCCTCTGGCTCAAACTGGCATATTGTTTGCGATCATGACGTCACGGGGCCCACGTGACCGCACTGGCCAATGGCAAAAATGCCCCGTTTGAATGTTAAGACTTCTTATTTTCTTATTATCTAGTTTTCCTTTTAGCGTATGATAAAAAGACACAGAGAACTAGAAACTACCTTTTTTACTCCTTATTATAAGACAAAGTTGTTTTCTGGTGGCTATTGCCCTTTAAGCCGGGACTCGGGCGTCGTTTTCCCCTTGTAAATGCTATGTGTGCTTCTGCGACCCAAATACAGTAGACCCAGCGTAAACCTGGAACCCCACTGCCCATACATTTATTACCAGTTGGTAAAAGATAGCGTGACAACACAAATACTGAATGAGCCTGACATCTGTCAGGGCTGCAAGGGAACAAAATTCAGCCATAACTGGTTCACTACAATTACTTGAAGTAACACGTGATTTTTTTAATTGCAAAATGGAATTTGGAGAGCGGGTGTGAAACTTTTTCACACTAGAATCAGACAATACAGAAGAGCTTTAACGTCCAAGCATGTGTAGATAAACTGTCACTTAAAGTTCAAGTCTTTTCATTGGTCAAGAAAACCGTCAAATTTGATTTCAGAGAACTGTGGGAGAAAAAATTCATACCACGTTAAATATTTTCTCAAATTATTCAGGAAATTGACGCATACTTCCTTAGTAGTGCTGCGTAAAACGAAAGCCGAGCTAAGACGTCCATGCTCCGGAGCCACAAACTGAGTGGTTTTGAAAAATTTCGAAGAATGTATCGGTGTTTACGTTAGGATGATTTTCTTGTTTGAAACAACTTGGGGTTTTCCAATTCCCACTACGAAGCACTGGCATCACGGATCACGCGCGCAATAATTGGTCGCATCCATCGTTCTCTCGCTATTTCTGTAAGAATGCAACTTAAAACACTTACAATCAAGTGAAATTACCATGTTTAATATACGTCAATTTGAAAGCAGTCGGAATAGTAAAACTTTGACACTGAACAACAACGACGTGACCAATCCAAATGCTTTTACGGTACTGTGTACTTCCATGGCTAAATAATACAAACATACAGTATTTTTCTAGATAATAAATCTGAACTAACGATTATTCATACCACTGTTCAAATTTTCCTACTCCCATGCGAGCGGCTACCCAGAAATCCAGACACCTTCCTCTTCCTTTGTCCACAATGTGAAACCGCAGCAGCTGCGAGCTTCAGACATAAGGGTCCCAGCAACATCGATTTCCTCCGCAAGCTGCCTGAAATCCACCATTTTGCATAGCCCAAATCTTTCACCCGGAATATTTTAGTAAAAGAAATCTGCTTTTTAGAGTGGCGGGTTTACAAAAATACAACAAGATGAACTTTAGTTTAGTAAGAACCTGATGTTCACAACCTGATAGTCAAATTTCAAAAACTCTCCAACAGAAATTAAGCAATAGGCCGAAGACGCTAAAGTTTCCACACACAATGAACTGACAGACTACACTTCAGGGCTGCAGACGCCAAGAATGCGTTGGAACTTTGGAAGACGACCGCACCCTTGAGCAGCGTTGCCAAGTCTTTTTTTAATTGCTCACTAAATTACATTTCAAGTTGACAATATTTCACCAAAAATAACGGAGGACGAGTTGCTAAAGTTACCAGTGTTCACTTAAATAAACTTAATTTATTTAAAATTTAGAATCACCCTTGCTGGCAACACTGGGCTTGGTATTGCTAACACGGCCTACGCTTGGTGTACTCCATGGTGTACTCATGGCACAGTGTCCTGGATCTTTTTAAAAAGATTAGATCAGATCAGATCAATCGGCCATTTTTGATCTGATCGTCGTTGACCCTAAATTGGCAGTGATCTGATCGATTTTTTCGGGAAATTTACCGATCCAAAATCAGGCCGTCTAGTGGCCATCGTTCGAAATTTTTTTATTCTGTTTACATAAAACGATCTGATCTTTAACCTGATCTGACCGATTTGGATATTTTTTACCGGATCTAAATTTTCTGAAGTTTTGCAATTTTTGATCTGATCGGGTTGACAGAAGTTCACGACGATCGGAAATGATCTAAGATCACACAAAAAGCATCGATCCAGAACACTGACTCATGGGTGTACTGCAGACGCCAAACGCGCTGGAGGGCAACTCCAGCCTTGAGAATGAAATCCTAATCCCATAAAGATATACAGTGGAAATCGTTTAACGCGAAAACGTTTAACATGAAAAATCGGCTAACACAAAATAGTATTCTGGTCGTGAAAAAATACTATGTAATTTCATAAATTTGTTTGTTCTTGAACTCAGTGACGTGTGTGTCTAAAGTAGTGAAAACATGGCAAATTTATAAATTTATCTTCCGTATCGGTGCAATGGCAGAAAAATCGAGGCGTAAACAAAGCGCTATTTCGCTTAAAGTGAAAATGGAGCTGCTTAAGGCAGTAGATGAAAAACGCAGATCGAAAACAGACATCTGTAAAGAGTTCGGAATCGCTAGCTCTACATTGTCAACAATTCTAGAGAACAGAGACCAACTTACAGCAATGTTTGAGCGCAGTATGTTCGAGCCAGATAGGAAACGATTGAGAATGGCCAAACACGAAGATTTGGAGGCTGCAATGCTTGTTTGGTTGGAACTAGCTAGGTCTCAGAATGCCCCCCTATCAGGACCTCTATTAATGGAAACAGCTGATGTACTCGCAAAGCAACTGAAAATTGAATTTGCTGCGAATCCAGGCTGGTTGGGAAACTTCAAGAGAAGACACGGCATAGTTTTTAAAAACGTTCGCGGTGAAGCTAATCAAGTTTCACCGAGTACGACACCGAATTGGCTACAGTTTACATTGCCTTTAGTGTTTGAAGAATATGGCGCGAGAGATGTCTTTAACGCCAATGAAACTGACTTATTTTATCGCTGCTTACCCGATAAAACTCAGTGTTCAGGGGGCAAGAAGTCCAAAGAGAGGATAACGGTGATGGTAGCATGCAATTCGGACGGCTCTGAAAAGCTGCCCCTATTCGTTATTGGGAAAATTACGGAACCGCGATGTTTTAAAAATATAAAAACGTTACCAGTCGAATATACGGCGAACAAAGAAGCGTTGATGGTGGCGACTGCGTTCACCGATTGGCTTCTAAACTTAGATAAGCGTTTTTTACGCGAAAAGCGTAAAGTTGCCATCATCATTGATAATTGTCCAGCTAATTGTAGGTAAAACGCACAACATAGGCCAGTTCCCTCTTCGGACGACTAATTCGGGAAGCGTTCTCCATCAACTTGATGACGACGTTGTCAATTTTTGTAACATGGCCGGCCCATTTGCTAGGCACGACTTCGGGGTCTGACACGGAGCAATCCTGGGGATCTTCCCACTTGGGCCATAACGGTCTGGGCTCGGTGAGAAATTCGGGGCCATTCAACCACCGATGCTGCAGGGTAAGCTGAGAAGCGGGCACACCTCTGCTCATGGTTCCACTGCTCCGGTCGTGAAAGTTCTAGTATTTCGCCGACCCGGTTTGCGACGAAGGTAGTGAAACGGCAGGTTTTTGATTTAATCCATTTCAAGACCGTCGTGGAGTCGGTCCAGAATACGGTCTCTTGTAGTGTCACTCGCAACTCGGTAGTGATCGTTTGCGCTAACCGAGTTCCGATCACGGCTCCTTGCAGTTCTAGACGTGGTATTGTAAGCTGACGGAGCGGGGCTACACGGGCCTTAGCCATTACAACGGCGACGTCGGCGGTACTATTTTCGTTTTCAAAGCGTAGGTAAGCGACCGCGCCGTATCCCGTCTCAGAGGCATCACAGAACACGTGGAGCTGCACGGAGCGTTGTAGGTCTGCAGATTTGAAGCAGCGGGGAATGGCTAGGTTTTCGATGTGTGACAGTTCTTCAAGCCAGGATCTCCATGGTTCTAGCAATTGGTCTGGCAAGACTTCGTCCCAACCCTGGTGGGTCCTCCACACTTCTTGTAGGAGGACTTTCGCCGTTACGACGACTGGAGCTAGGAATCCCAGTGGGTCGAATAAGCTGGCTACCGTGCGCAGCACCTCTTTTTTTGTACGGGGCTCATCTCGAATATTTATTTTGAACGAAAAGGCATCGATGTCTGAATCCCATAAAACTCAAAGAGTTCTTTCTACCGGTAACTTGTCGAGGTCCACGTTCATTCTGGGATCCAGACGTTCGGTTGCTGGTAGGGAGCTTATAACCCTTCGTGAGGAGGAGAGCCATTTTGTTAAGCGGAAACCGCCCCGGGCCAGCAATGTGGTGAGACCCCTGCAAGTATCGAGGGCTTCGCTTTCGGTTTCGACGGAATACAGGAAGTTATCAACGTAGAATTGTCGCTCCACCTTGTTTCGGAGTTCGGGGAATTCAGGGGCAAAGTCTTTCGCTACTTGCCGAAGCGCATAGTTGCATATTGTGGGCGAGGAGATGGCTCCAAAAATTTGTACGCGCATTTGGTAAGTAGAGGGGGCTTCGTTACTATTCGGTGCTCTCCACAAGAACCGAAGTGCTGGTCGGTCATCCGGACGAACGAGAACTTGGTGAAACATTTTCTCAATGTCCGATGAAACGGCAACTGGATTCTCGCGGAAGCGGATCAAAAGTCCCACTAGACTGATTAGTAGGTCTGGTCCTTGAAGAAGGCAGTCGTTCAGGGACGTCCCATGATGGCGAGCGGACGCATCAAAAACGACTCTTACTTTCGCGGGTTTGTTTGGGTTCGTGACCCCGTGGTGAGGGAGATACCACGTCCTTCCCTGGGGTCCGTTGAGTTCGGTGTAACCAAGCTTCTCCGCGTGCCCCAGCTGCACATATTCGTCAATTACAGCCTTGTAATTTCGGGCATATTCGGGGTTAGATCGGAAACGTCGTTCCAGGCTACACAATCGACGGAGAGCGGCGTCGCGATTATTCGGTAGTGTAACTTCGGGTGACTTCCAAGGTAAACCCACTTCGTAACGTATGCCATTATGACGAATGGTAGAGCTTATGGTCTGTAGCGCCTTGACATGATCTGGTCGTTGAAGTAGGGGGGTGGCCTTAATTCCCAAAGACTCGACTTCCCAAAACTTCTGGACCATAGAATGCAAAATGTCGTCCGCGGGTGGGGGCAGGTTCACATGTCCACATGTGGGTGGAGCTATGCTAGATTCAGAAGTCCCGAAGTCGGCAGGAAGGCGCCCGACGACACACCATCCAAAAGGAGTACGGATAGCCTTCGGGGCGTTTGTGTCCTTGGGTGGTTTTCGGACCTCCAAGATATCGTGGGATTCAACGGCGTCCATGCCCAGCAAAACGGTAACTTCTCCGGAGTCGATGGGGGAGAAGTCCAGGTTCTCCAGGTGCTTCCAAGTTCGCTTCAGTTTGGGCCATTCCAGAGCCCTACGACTAACGTTGAGGCGCGGAACGGTATAGGCATCTGTCACCTTCAGCATGAAGTTTCTGGAGCGGGAAGAAGCCGTGAAGGTTACTCGTCTAGCTGTAATGTGGGGATCGGAACCGTGGAATGTACCTAGACGGACGGTTTGCTTCGGGCCATCGAGTTTTAGTAGTTTCGCAATATCTTCCCTAACGAGGGAGGCCTCACTGCCGTTATCCAGTAGGGCATAGGTCTCGTAGGTTAGTCCATTTGCAGACACGCATACCGGTACGACTGACAACAGGACGATATCGTCATGTTTCGGAGTTGTCATCGTGTTGACGTGGCGGTTCGTGGTATCTTCTGTATCTACCGGGGGGGATGGCTTCGCTTCGCCTTTGTTGCCCTTTCCGTCGTAGGCCCTGGGGGACCCATGAAGAAGGGGATGATGCAGCCTCTTGCATTCGTCTGTGCCGCATTCTTTCCTTACTTTGCAGTCCCGGCTAAGATGACCGCGCTCGAGGCATCGAAAGCAGCAACCCTTGTTTCTGGCCAGCGTAATCTTTTCCTCAGGAGAAAGGCTTCGGAACGTGTTGCAGCTTTCTATAGGGTGGGACTGCTAGCAAGCAGGGCACTCGTTTCCCTTAGTCGACGCGGGCTGGGCTCCTGTAGCGAAGATTCCCTTGTGGTTTGAGGGATTTTGGTCCTTTCCCTGGTTTTGGGGTTTCCCGATTTTCTTGGAATCCTTCTTCTGACTTGCCTCCTTAGCGGATTCAATAGGCCTTACTAGGGCCTCGCTCATGACCATCTCTTCAAGCCAATAGTCCAGGTCATGTAGGTTCGGAGGGCGTGGCATCAGGGCGAAAACGCGACGTCCCCATTTATTGCGAAGTCTGAGTGGTAATTTCTGAACAACTTGGTAAAGGGCGGTGGAGGATAATACCTCCCGGGCAATACCTGTATGTGTCAAGGTGGAAACCGCTCCGTGCAACTTCAGGGAAAATTCTTGCAGCGCCTCAAACTCATCGTTCTTCAGGACAGGCAGGTCCATCAGGTTCTGTATGTAAGCTTGTGTAAGTAGCTGCGGGTTGCCGTATCTTCTTTTCAGTTCCTCCAAGGCCTTGGTATACAGCACGGGACTATGTAGGGTTTGCGCAATACTGTCGCGCATTTTTGGTACTAATAGTTCACGCAAAATTGCGATCCGCTGTGCGTCGCTCGGAACGACGTCGTGTACAAGGCTTTTGAAGGTTGCACTGAAGAGTGGCCATTTGGTTGGGTTCCCGTCGAATGGCTGAATGTCGATCTTTGGTAACAAGCCGGTCGCCCAAGGAGTAGCAATCTGGTTCATCAAAACTGGTGGGGTGCCAGGTTTCAGGTTTGCAATCCATGAGTCGGGTTCCGTCTCGGACACTTCTAGAGTGGCAGTCGCGTTGGGGGTAGACGGCGCGGGTTCGTAGGATTGTATTGACGGACTTCCTTGGGCTGCGTTTACAGCCGGGTTGACGGGGGGATTCGGGTGGGATCGAACGGCCTGTGGGATTGTCGGGTGTCTGCTGTTCGTGTTGCTTGCGGTCGCCGAGAATCTTGGTATAGAATTAGCCACACTATCACGGGCTAGACTTCCGGTTCGTGTAAGTCCCACAGTGGGACTAGTTGTCCTGATGTCTTGCACGTCTTCGTCTGTAGCTTGTTCCTCTTCAATATCCTCACGCAGCAACTCTTCTTGCAGGCGTTGTCGTTCCAACATGGCTTCAAGGTTTCGTTGAGTCCGTTCCGTATCAATCTTCTCTCGCTGCTCCTCTAACGTTCGCAAAATGCGAGATTCTTCGGCACGCTTCTGGTTTTCTTGTCTTGCTAGCATCACTTGTAGCTCCGTTTCTCTTCGTAACTTCTCAGCTTCACGAAGCTTCGCTCTCGTCGTAGAGGAAGCAGAGGAGAATGCTGTTTTCGAAGAAGCAATTGACGGGGTCGTGGATCGGGCTTTCAAATGTGCGTCGATATCAGCAAAACAGTTTAGCGTGGCTTGATCAATTTCAACCAACCATTGGTGTTCAGCCAAGTCATCCGTGGTGTCACCTTTTGCTTCGATGTAGTTATTATGAGACTCAAGACATGCGGCGGCGAGTTCTGGGAGTAAAGAACGCAAAACACGTAATTCGGTCTTACTTCCTCGTTCGGAAATATGTCGGGTAATTCTGTGGACGAGGGCAGTATGTTGCCTCTTTGCATTTGTTCTTAACTGTTTTAGTGTATTTAAGTTCGGAGCACTCTCGGCCAGTTCACATTCACTCGTCACGGCACGGGTTTCGGGTCTTGCATCAGCCATGATAAAATTCGAACTTTCGATTGTTCCCGGGTTTCGGCACCAAAAAACGTAATGTTACGGATCAAAATACGCTTTCACGTAACAAGTAGCGTCGGATCACATGTGTCAAAGAGAACTATTAAAGATATATCTCACTGTAGACTGGCTTGAATAATGGATGGATGTATTGAAGTTGTGTTGGTTGATCGTTTTGGACTCTGGTCTTAACATGAAAACATGAGCATATATAGGTAACAGTTAGTCGTATAGTCAACGTCAGAAAGGATGATTCTTCGAAAGTCAGGTTATGTCTTAGTCATATAGCAAAAGGGAATTGTTCGTATAGTCAGGTCAGGTCAATTACTGTACAACAGTCAGACATACTGAGTCACATACCAAATCAGAGGTCAAGGTTCATACATTTGTCGTTTGTCTTTCCGGAACAATCCGGAACACCTGCACTGTACAGTATGGGGGAATTATTTCTGCTCGATAGTTGGGGTGGTGTAATGCCTTATTAATGGCTCTCCTTCTGGCTTGTTAAAGGTAACTCAGCTATATAGATCACTTTTTAAGAGAATCGGAACAGGTGAAACACGGATGGTAAAAAACATTTGTAATCAATAATGCACTTGCGTGGAAGGACTGTTATTCATTAAGTCCGACAAGATATGATCGTGTAAGTACCTACTCCTATGCAATTGTCCCTGCGAGCTGACTCAAGAAGCTACTTTCAAAGCAGTATACATCAGAACCACTGTCAGAGCAACAATACAGAATTCGCTTGAATAGATCAGACTGTTACGTGTCTGTAAACGTTTTCCTTTTTAGCAAAAATGATGTACCCATCGTATATCTCTAGCTTTCTCGGTAACCATCAATTCCGAATTGAAAATTATTTTTTTCTAACCATAATCTTTGGAACAGTTACAGTGATACTGATTTCTGTCAACTTAACAACTGGACTAAGCTGTCCTTCTTGGTGGCGTTGGTGTCCCGACACTTCCAATAATACAGCAATCACTACAACAAAGCCTTCAATGACCACGCAGGCTGGGTCCTATTGCAAGTGCGACTCTAGCCCATGGGATCGCAATACGAGAATCAGACTAGTCACTGATCTAATGAGAGTAGCTTTTCAAACAATTACGAATGACGCAAGAAATAGGACATACCCCTTCAAATTCAACCCACAAAAGAATTTTGAACTGAACGATAGCCTTATCCCTCTTGCAACTTCTGCCCTTCAGCCTGATATCTTTGGCTTTATACTGGCAGGTGGTCTGTTTACCACAGCGTGGGACCAAGTAACAAAGGGTATAGATATTGGTATTTCGCCTGAATTGTTAACATAACCCCACAATTAGATTATAAGTTAGACAACGGAACTTTTCTAACAATGGTATTCAGTCAATTGTACGTTTACCCTCTGGCTAACGCGCTACAGAGGATTGCCATGGAACACGGCACTTCAATTGGAGTGTTTCGAGCAGGCCAAATCGAGAAGTACGATGGTGTTTGCTCGCTTGCAAGTGACACACGCAACCCACCTAGCAACTTAACCGGATACCTTTGGCAACAGCAGTGTAACATAAGTGCGTTGTCCCTTTTGATCTTACAAAACTTTCCGTACCTATAATTTAAATGTACACAGATCTAATGTACTTGGTCGGCTTTTCGCTCAATTCAACTTGTTTTAGTGGAACTAGCGATGAAATTTTGCTGCCTACGAATATTGAAACATCAGTATGGACAGCTTCCACATAAACTTCTGATTATTTAATTAGCAATAATTTTAGCTTGACAACTATTTTTTTTCAAACTACGCTCGTTTCGTTCGCTCAGCCATCATCTCCTACTCCAACGCAAGTGCTTCCATGGACGTTTTGGTGGGCCTCTACTTTAAATCAAATGAATCTCTATCGAGCATATATGGAGTATTGAAAAATATGAGTAGGATCAACGGGACATATTGTAGAGGAGTATATGTCGAATCCACCCCATTCACCCTGGTTAACTGTGAGCTCTACTATTCTCCATTAAAATCCCAAATTCATTCAACTAATTATCCGCAGGTACTTGGTATAGTCCAGAAAATCTTACGAGAGCATGCATGAATACCAATGTGATTAATCCTACTATTCCAAGTTCAAGTTCGACTTTGACTGAAACAACGATAGTAAGTACACACACAACCCTTGCAGAAACAACGATAGTAAATACACAGGCAACCCTTGCTGAAACTACCGTTGCTACAACTGCATTAGTAACATCTTCGACCAAGGCAACTTCTATTACTGAAACCAGCTCGACGACTTTAATCACCGCTCCGACTACGATTCCACCAATTTCCTCTACGGCACCTAGCACGTTGTCGACGACCCCTTATGTATCTTCACTCCCTCTCTCTAGCACTCAGCAATCCGTTGATGGAATTACTACCAGGGCTACAACTAGCGAGAATCAAAGTTTGACAACAAATCTTACAGACTCGAACAAAACTGCAAGTCCTTCCCTCCAAGCTAGTGCTATTGATGTTTCCACTTCGAACCCGAATACAACTGTAAACGAACTTTCATCTACGACTACCCCAGGATCAGGACAAAATGCAGTATCATCTGTGCCGCAGTCCCAAGTAAGAAAAGAGGAATATAACCTCTGGTTTTAAGTCTATTGTGCAGGTAACCAACAACGTTAACGGAAGTACGACTGCAATGACAACTACTGTTTCCGATAAGAATGCGACGACTTATGATCCGGACCCGTTGTTCAAGGCTATGGCACCGTTAATGACAAAGAAATACAACGGTAGGTCATACCAACATAGTAAAAAAAAATAAAAAAAATGACAACTTATGGCTTAATTAGATCCGCTGCTTCTGCGTCAGGTGGGAACAATGAGCCCCGTGACGTCAAATACTAATTTCTACTGGGTTACCATACCGATTTGCATTTGTAAGATTTAAAACTACCTTTGAAACTTAATTCTGACAGTAAGATTTATTTGTAGGTGCTATTATCTTGTCTGTGCTCTGTCTGCTTTGCTTGCAAGTTGACTGGCTTATGGTATGCAGCAAGAAAAAGGATTCGAAGCAATTAATCAATTAAACTCCTAATTCAGTCCTAATCCCATATTTTACATCACGTTGATTGCAGTGTTAATGTAAAGCTCATAAGTAACTATCACGAAGTAGAATCACTGAAGCCTGTGTGATTTTTCGTGCATAAATAAAAAAGATCACGTTAACCTGAATCTTTTCTTGGCTCGCTATTATTGATTACCAATAAACAAAGGACGCGACCCGAGTAATAAATGTCTACTGTACCTGTGACCTTACGATCGACCTTTTTCTTCCCTTGACCTCCGGTCTGTGTTCAAAGGGTTGCCGGGGTAACTACCCAAACTTCTTATGACGAGCACTTTCTTTCCCGGTCAAGGACTTAATTTTAGATTAGTTAAACATTGCGTAAATGACAGGCAGGAAGATACCTTAGCCACTAACCTCAAGAAATCGAGTAGGAAAAGCAGTTCGTATTAAAAAGCAGACTTGAAAAACATTGATATATCTATTTTTTAATAGAATTATAAGCACAAATAACCTTCTCTCATAAAAAACTTTACCCAAAAATATATTACATGCCCCGGGGGAGAAAATCAGGCTTGCTAATAATTACCCTGCGCATATGTTTCATCTAGGCGTTCCCATACAGATTGGGAGGGCTACTATCAACAAGATTATATGAGAATAAGCTGCAGGGAACCTTAATAGCCGGCAGTTAACAAGAATAATAAGACGAAACGTTCTGAGGCAACTACGTGGTGCAAAACACGCAAATTATAGCTCCCACGGCTATTAGTCTTTCATTGCTGGATCATTCTTCCTCAAGATTCCATGAGAAAGGCATCATGGGTTCAAGATCTGCCATTCCTTGGAGCGTGCAAGGTAAGTACAACAATCGTCCCACTGAAAAGTTCGTCAGGTTTGAAATAAAGCTAACTACTGCTTTCCATTTTAGAGCGTTTTATTTGGATAGTCATGGTACTACTCATTCCAACCGTTAGCTCCGACTGCTTGTTTAGTGACAAACAAGATCTGTTTCGTGTAAGCAATATGGCACAATTGGCACGGCGAAATACGACTATTCTCAACAAAATGAATACGACCATAAAAAGCAACATTACTGCTGCTAATAAAACTTTGCAAATTATGTCCAACTTTACATACGATATAAACCAGGTTTTAAGCGACAAACTTGCCATTAACGAATCGTTACTAAATTTCGTCCTCATGGGCGGCTTAACAAGCATGGATTGGGCTACCCAGACAGCAAGTATTTTAATCAAACTGAAGAAATATCAGCAATACTGATCAAACTTTGGGATGCTATAGACTCATCCCTTTCAAGCAATCTAACAACGTACATCACGACGGGATTTGTTCTGCCGTTGCACCGAGCACTACAAGCAACAGCTAATCTTTACAGGTTTTCGTGTGGAATCTTTAGACCTTCGATAATTGACTATTACTACACTGGAGTTAACACGGATTTCCTGTCATACAGTTATAGTTATTATTTATATCAAAGTTGCCAAGCAGGTAAGTCAAGAGTTCAATCTTTTGGAGTGGAAGTACGTGTCGTTGATTAGGAAGCCGTTATACCATGAATTTTACCCTTAACCTTACATGGGTTGATGAATTGACTTACAAAAATACGACGATGTTTGGCGAATTGGCAACAATACTGGATGCCACAGTAAAACTATCTACCAAATCTCTCCCTCTTATACGCTATAAAGCGTGAAATCATTTAGATTGATAAGTACTTCCGTCTTGTACCTTCTCCTTTTTGTTGGAACTTCGTCAGATGCAACCTGTGGAATTTTTGGCAGAATGAAACGAATCTGGTCTCTGCGACTACCGAGCTTTACTTTAGTAGTGGCCTTAACCTGACCTCAAACATTAATCAATACCTTGCTTCATTATTGACCCTTAGTCATCCAAGCATAATGTACAACGGCCTCCTAATAGAGCTGTACAACCCGTCTATTTACACAAGTAGGACGAATTGTCGAAACCAAGAAAATCAATGCTACAACTTATTATATTCGGCGTCTTCATAGACCTTACAGAGGTTACTGTGCAGAACACGACAACCACAACCGCAACGTTATATTCGTTAACTGGATCTACAGTAAATCTCACGCAATTAACGTCAGCGCAAACAACTAGCCAATTTGACACTACCGTACAGTTTAGTAATCTTTCAAGTTTGCCACCGACAGAATTGCTAAACTCCAGCTTACCCTCTACCGACATACTTCCCGGTTCTACTTCGAATACTACAGTCTCGGTGTCAGTTGTTCCTGCCGCTTTCTCGATAACCACTAGCTCATCTGGCAGTTTGCAAACTACTTCATCCGATCCTCAAACTACCGAAGGATCTAGTAATTCCACGTTCAGTACAAGTGCAGCAATGCTAATAAGTACCGCCAGTAACTCCTCTTCAGCAAGTGAGTTGTTTGGTAGTTCGGATACAACTTCATCCACACTTCAAGTTGGGACAAGTACAGTTTCTTTATCACCTTCATCACAGTCAACTACGTATATCGTAAGTTTCCCTATCGGCTTGTTGCCATCCTCTTCAAATCAAAAGCTAATCATTAGCACTACAGGTTGAAACCAACTTTAACACGACCACGGCTAATATAGAACCGACAACTTCGACCATAAAGACCACTGAACATGCAGCAACAACCTCGGGTAAGTTAAACGTAACGAGCTCTAGACCTAAAACAAGTCCTTTTACTGCTCCAAGATCCTCAAACGACGATTACTTTACCTCTTATCAAAACGATTCTACCCTCTATGTCGCTTGCTAATGAAACCACCACTAAGTCTCCCTCGGTGGGGAGCGAAACGTTCGATCCGGATCCTTTGTTTAAAGCTGAAGTCCCCGTCGTGACCAAAATATACAATGGTAGGTAATTATGACTGTTATTACCTACCTTCAAATTTATTACTAAAATCCATACCTTTCAAAGACAAGAATCTGATTCGCGCACAAGTGCAGCCTATGTCTTCAATAACCAAACAGCCTTACTTGTATGTTATAACGATTCCTGTAGCTATAGGTAAGCCGGGAGATGAAATGGAATATTCCAGCAATTAACCTTTTTTTAAGGAATAATTGCTCTGTCCTTTGTCTGCCTTTTTATCCTGCAACTCGATTGCCATGGGACTTGGCATGCTACTGCTGAACCCCTTCTTCTTTAAGTGCTATCGAACGTGTTCTTTTGGTGCTTTGTAAATCAACAAGGAAACATTTAACACTGTATTTAATTGGGCTAACCCTATTCTAACTGTAAAATTCACGCCTGAGTGTTATTTCACCTTTCGCTTTTGTCGTTCATTAGTTAGTCCAAATACGCAATACATTCCCTGTTCGAACACATTGCACCTTCTTAGTGAGTTTGGTCAGGATCTTAGCGTGTGACCTGGTTGGACAACAATCACTGTCGCAACAATGAAATGCAAGGGAATGAAAGGAGTAGTGCACTTTCAACCAGAAATCATGGATAATGTACCTCGCTGGCACTAACCACAGCTCCACACCTTTTCGTACACTAGCAGTTCCGCAGTCGTAAATTTATGATGAAGAATACTCTGTTTGTTAGACTTTTAGTGACTTCCCTAATCGGCGCTTTGTATTGCTCGCCCTTAAAAGCCCGGTCGTCCTGCGCTGGGCTTTGCTCAGAGTCACTTATAGTTAGACCGCCTTTGCACATTTGCAAAGCGTCGGTTCACTTCAAACCAAATCTTGTGTCCGGAAGGTTTGTGGATCTCAAACATGGATTCACATTTGAAAATGAATACTCATTTAAAAACAGGTATGAAGGATTTACATTTCTAAGACAGAATGGCAGTTTGCTTCTACCTAAAACGCGACATATAATACAAAAGCAAGAAAAAGAAATCACGGTATACTTTAAAACAAAACAAAAAATTTTCCAGCAAAAAAGACTTGTTTAACACAGCAACGTATAGCATATTACATGGATATACGTTTTCTCTCTCTAAATTTTCAAAGCAAAACGATTTTTTTATAGAGACTTGTACAAAAATCCAATCTCTTGGCGTGTTTGGCATATAGATCGCCTATGCATGGTACTGGTGCTAATACTGATAGCCCACTCCGATTTGGCCTCCTGTAACTGCCTGTTCGGAAAAGCCAACATATCTGCACTGGCCTTGCGGAATACTACCATCCTTAGCCTCATGAACGATACTTTGATCAGCTTAACAGAGAATGCTACTGCTTCAATCCTCACGGTATCTAACTTGGATTTGTATTTATCCTTAAAAAGGTATCAAAATATTACCTACGCTACCTACCTCGCCTTTGCAAGTGAAGGGAGATTACTCTTGATTAACTGGACGGTATCAACAAAAGGTACCAATCCCTCTTCGTATTATTTAATGAAAAATTTTATAAACTGTTAAACAGACAAACCATCAAACGCTACGTCTGTCGTCGGAATGGAACTAATACCTTACATCAAAAGTGTTTTTGTCGATAAAGTTCACCAGAGCCTTCAGCAGATAGCCGATAATTACAGCTTTTCATACAAAATATTCAGACCTTACGAAAATAATTTCGGTTTCATTGGATACAATTCTAGCCAATTATCCTTCGCATCGAAAACACCATTGATGACTTCTGTTTCAAACCTTATTGTCAAGGGCTGTTCTGCAAGTAAATGTTTTCAAATTACGTGCCCAACCTTTCTTATTAGTTGTAATTTATTATAAAGCAAAAGTATTTCTTTGGCGGCTTTCCCTTAATGTGATGGATACGGACCACTTGAGCGAACCCCAAGGCCCTGAATTCGCCAGTTTTGCTACGACGATAGAACAAGCGGTAAGTTTCCTAAAAGAGTAATAAGACCACCCCAATTAAACTAAATTTGCGTTATATCTTTAATATCAGTTTGATGACTTCTATCGGCTGAGAGCGACGGCTTTTGCCAACGATTTTGTGAGAGTTAGTGTACTGTCGACTACTGTAACCCTTCCGGCAACATTGCTCCCGGGAAGTGTTATTTGTAAAATGGAAGTCTACTTCCTAAATGCAACATACGACAGCAGTTATGTCGAAAAGTACACGCTAGGTAATTATATATCGGTTGCCCCAACATTGTACTACACGAATGCTGGAAGCAAAGTATCCATTACTTTCGACACAAGCAACCTTTTTACGTACATTTTAGCCGGTAATTGAAAAACAAAATATTCACTGCATCAAAGAGCGTACTAAAGCGATTCTCCCAGATTATTTGATTGGTGACATTACCACCACAACGCCTTTGACTTCAAAAGCAACACCTTTGGCTTCAACAGCCACACCTCCGACTTCAACAGCAACACCTGCTACAACGGGTATGATGAGCGGTTTCAGTACTGCAGTCATGGGCTTGTCAAGCAGGTAAAATTCCTATGTCTGTAATCAATCTTAGCACTTCCGTTATAGCACCTCACCCCTGAGTGCAACAACAGCAACCTCATCACATACTCAGCAGTCAACTTTAGATATTATACCGGCTACAGACTTGACGTCTGCCCGAACTAATACAAATGCTTCCGATTTTACAACTTTTCCTGCAAAAACTTTTCCTTCAGCAAAGTTAATTTTCAATACAACTGCTGTCAACAGTGGCGTAACAAACAGGAGTACGGTATACGGCCAATCCACTGCAGCGAATACAACTACAGCCCCAACCCTTGTTAATACAAAACCCTTAAATAAGGTACCCTTAACTACAAATACTACTACAGCAGCAAGTGTACCACCGTCTACGACTATACCTACGAGTTCAGATGTACTCAGCACAGAAATCTCAAGTTCATCATCATTAGGCGTTTTGTCAACGAGAGGGGGCAGTCTTGACCCAACAAAAGCGAGTACACTACTCGAAAACGAAACTACGATGAAAACGACTGGCAATACGGTCACGTCATCTCCTACGATACTTAGTATACTAACTAATGCCTCAACGAGCACGATAAGCAACTCCAGTGTCAATCCAAGTACCTCGCATAGTGACATGCAATCTGTTACAATGACTACAATAGCAGGGAATGGGTCTCACCCGACTACATTTGATTCCGACCCGTTTTTCAAAGCGCAAGTTCCTGTTGTTTCCAAGGTCTACAACGGTAATGAAAACGAGCTTAACTGAGCAATTCTCTTAAGCATAATACACATTGTAAACAAATGTAGATAAAATATTGCTTACGCGGATGACATGGATCTGGACCGCAATCTCTCACGAACCTACTTTTTACACTATTACCATTCCTGCAGCAATAGGTAACCACACTTTCTAACTTAATTGCAACATACAACGATACAAAAATAAATTTCGCTTAGGTATGATTATCGCTGTAGTGTGTTGCCTTTGCCTTTTGCAAATAGACTGCCTGGGTAAGCCCATAAAGACCCAATGAATGAAACTACTCTAAATGGATGGTTTTCTGCTAAACTGGAAGTTTGCCGCACAAAACCTGAGGAGTGAAAGAGTGTCATGCAATGTTTTACACTATTTGTACTGTATTGTCTTCAATATAAGCGTTATTTGTCCTGCGTTAATTGAAGCAAATCGTCGTAAATAGTCCGTATTGATTTATCTGCTGTCTTTTAACGAAGAAGAGCTTTAACAAACCCACATACAATTATCCTACTGCAAGTGACGAGAAGAAGAATATAAATAAAGCGACGTATAAAGCCTTTGATTTGAAGGTACACAGATAAAAAAGGGACGGAAGGTAATCCGGCGGCGTATGGAGCATGACTGATCAATGAAACATACGTTAACCATTGACGGCTCGCTAATAGCGTTTAGAAAATAAAAGAGGAAGGTCCGGCTTTATCACCATTCGCACACGAAAGTCTTCCTGATGTTTTGGTCAATATCCATGAAAGCCACAACATAATGTCACATGACTTGGCTTAGGGTATTTAGACAAATTCTGAGGGAAAACTTTCGGCATTCCATCGTGAGGTTTTGACTGACAACAATCTGTTAGCCATGGCTGCCTCCGTTTCTTCCGTACGAGGTACATTCTATCAACTCGAACACCATAAGTTACCAGCACTACATACAAATATCCAAAAACAGGTGCAAGATGTCTTTCGTTCCTAATTATGGTGTTAACCATCCAGCAACATTGCTACTGTGGATGCGTGTTTGGAGCAAACAACTCACAAGACCTGCTAATCCGAGACAAACTAATCATTGAAGAGATGAACAACACACTGATTCCGATTTTCCAAGATGCCACTACGAGCCTACTCATCCTATCTACTTTCGACCTAACAGCAGATATGGAAAATCGGCACAATGTAACAGCTGTGAATTTGCTGCGTTTCGTGAGTTTTGGTGGATTTTTGTCAATCGATTGGGCTGCTGAAACAAACGGCAAGTTTTATTTCGCATTTCTTGTAACGGCTAGCTCTGAAAGGTTTGTTTAGGCTTTGGCACAACTGCTTCGTTATCTGACAATATTATAAACCTATTTGTCAATCCCGCACATAGCGTCTTACAAAGTATTTCTGGGAAGTACAGCTTCTCATACGGAATCTTTCGACCTAGTCTGACCCAATTCAATTTTGCTGGTCTTAGCGTCTTTAATAACGTCTCAGTTTTAGACCCAACCTGTCAAGCAAGTAGGGTTTTCCATCAGAATCGTAAAATTGGGATGATCCTGGCATTCCTCAAAATCTAGGAATCCGACTCAACCTTACCCTTCTGGTGAATTTGACGTACTCTCCGGCGTTAGCGAATACTAGCAGTAACGACTTTGCAATTGTTGCCGCAATGATTGAAGAAGCGGTAATGCTTTCTACGTTATCTTGCACTAGAAGGGCACTCTATCTTGTCGGTTTTTTGTAGCTCGATCCGTTTCTAAGAGGCGCGAAATCACCATTTACTAATGATTTCGTAAGACTTAACGTACTAAATTTAAATGTCGGCGGGATTGGTGGAATACAAACACGTGCTAGTACGGAATTTTACTTTTTCAACGAATCCCGGACTTCGTCGGAACTTAAGGCCTACGCCACAAATTACATAGGCTTGCTACCAGATATGACCCACAACAACGGTACAACGAGGATTGCCGTAGGACTGCAACCAAAGAACGCTGATGTGGGTGGTCGTAAGTGCCTATTCCAAGCTTAAAATATACTTTCTAACTTCATCTAAAACAGAAATACTTTCCCCGCTGGCTTCTATAACAACCACCAGTCTTATATTACAAGCCACTAGCAGTACTACTTTCGGAAAATCAACTGGAAGTACTCCAAGTACTAACCAACCAAGTAGCTCCAGTCCAAATACCAACCTCCCTACACAAATCCCATCCACGTCACTATCAAACAGTTTCCTAACATCAAACTTGCTAACTACTCCAGTCCCTCTCGTTTCGGCAGATTCTGTCCCTTCTGAGGTCCTCAACGTGACTCTCTCTCCGGCATTAGCTAATCTAAATACAAGTATCCCTCAGACTACCAACAACATAACTGCCGCTTTCAATCTAAGTACCAATAGTTTACCAACTACAAGCTTACCTAACACTACCGGAAACTTAACTACAGTCCTACCTCAGCGTACCAATTCTTCTACTACAAGCTTCCCTCTAAGCACTGAGAAGTTGACCTCAGTCTTACTTAATAGTACCCGTTCGTTAACATCAGGAGTCGCCCAAAGTACTGCTGCTTTAACAAACAACATCAATACTTCCAGTACAGACATTAGTAAAAACCCCAGCTATTTAGTTACGGGATTGCCTCAGGCTAGCAATACTTCAAAGACAGACAGCCTGCGCAACACTTCGGCTCCGCAGTCTGAACTCGCAAGCACTACCACAGTAACGGGTAATAACGGAAGTATCACTTTTGATTCTGACCCTTGGTTCAGGGCCGTGGTCCCAGTGGTTACCAAAATTTACAATGGTAATATAATTGCAACTTTACTATCTTAGACCTAATGGAAATTATGCTGGAACAGATGACGTTTTGATCAGGGGACAAGTTGCGCCTTCGACTCCATTACTAGGGAAGTCCATGATATACAGTGTCACCATACCCACCGCTGTCGGTGAGTTTCGGGTACATAATAAATGGCGATATTTTAATTCACAACAATTTCCAAGGTATGATTGGGACTTCGATTGCCTGTTTTTTGTGTTTACAAACGGAATGGTTAGCGAAACTCGAGAAGATTTGAGCTCATCCTTCCCACTGTTTGAGCGGTAACACGGTCGTTAGCCTCGCAATCTGTGTGTACTTACTGCGGTCGCGTGAACCTCGTCAATCCTTCTTTCATTGTGTCTTTTTCACTACTTTGCAAATACACGAAAGTTGAATAGAACGGAAAACCCATTTGTTTCTCGCTAGTCTCCAATGTCTTTTTTTATGACACAGGCATTAGCTTCTTCCGAATTGTCCCATACGTTGACTGATACAGATATCGAATAAACATCCCCGCAATTATTGTACGCGCTTAATAGCGGAGGGAAAACAAGCTGGTGTCATCAAATGTCTATAACTTACATTACCCATGCTTTACAGCTAAAACCTCCTTAAGTGGAGAACATTAAGAAGCACAGAGCCACACTGTCAATAACTCGCTCATCAAGGTAAACGGTTTTGCCACAGCACGAATTAAGAGGCCTCGTAGGGAAGCGCGTTAGGGAAAGTTTTGAGGAGACAGACTTGTAGATAGGGTAACGCTTTCCATCCCGAGGTACCGAACTACAACCATCTAACCATGGCTCTGTCGTTTTCATCCGTACAAGGTGTACCTTATTTTCTAAAACTTTACCCTTTCTGATCGAACTTTAATTTTATTAATGCGGTTATAACTAACGTTTTGTCATTAGGCGTGCGAATATTTCTGTTCTTGATCTTCGCGTTCGTCATCCCGAAACAGTGCATCTATGGATGTGTATTTGGTGCGAATAACACAAGAGAACTACTTTGTAGAAACAATACCATCATCGAAGAAATGAACGGAACCTTGCTTCAAATTCTGCAGACTGCTACTTCGAACATACTTACCTTTTCTAATTTCAACCTTTCAGCGAGTTTGGAAAATCGATACAATATAAGCCCGGCAAAGGTTCTGCGCTTTGTGAGTTTTGGGAAATTGCTGCCAATTACCTGGGTTGCAGAGACGAATGGCAAGTTTTTAATCCGCATTGTTTCTATGAATGATTCGGGGCTTTCTGGGATATTTCTCAGGTTCCACCACGAATAATTCGTTGCCTAACCATATCGTAGAGGAATTCGTGAACCCAGTACATAGCGCGTTGCAAAGTATATCTGTGAAGTACAGTTTCTCGTATGGAATTTTCCGACCTAGATTGCGCGAGTTCTACTTCACCGGCTTGAACTTGATAAGCTTGGATCCAACTTGCCAAGCAGGTAACTAGCGACAGCTGCGAGATAAATATTCTCTATGAGGAAAATATTCTCTGAATGAAACTGTGCTTTCACTGCTAGGAAACGTAATTGTCTTACTTCTCCAAACGAGTATATCTTACGTGAAAGCATTTGGAAACGTTTCCAGCAACGAATTTGCAACTTTAGCCACAATGTTAGAAGAAGGGGAAAATCTAAGATGTTAGTAACTAAAAGATGTAATCTACTAAAAAATCGCTTCTGAACGATTTCCAGCTTAATTCGCTTTTCAGAGCAGCTGAATCACCGTACACTAATGATTTTGTGAGAGTCAACGTGCTTAACGCGACTTCAGGCATTGGTATCAATGCTAATTATCCACGCGCTAACGTTGAGTTATATTTCTTCAACGAATCACGAACTGGAGCGGAGATCAAGTCCTACACCGGCTTTTTACCGACTATGTTGTATAACGACGGTACCACAAAGAGCAGCCAAGTTACACTAAGCACAACCAAAACTGAAGTGATTCGCAGTAATTTCTAATCCAAAGCTTTCAAAGGAATACCTAATAATATCTAATACGCAAAACTAGCTGCCAATATATCATCTCTAAACATATCAACGCTCGGAACGATTGGTTTTACCACAGAATTCACAACAAGTTTGCCAACTACAGCAATTGAAATAACCACTTTGCCTCAGACAGTGGCAGAAAAGTACCTTCTTTTTGTTTTAAATCGATAGGAACTTAACACAATATCGCTTAACATAGCACATTTTTCCCACTATCGATTACCAACAGCATAATATTAGAAGCAATTACGAGTGCTACTGAAAATCGAACTTCGAGTACTTTCCTTCCTACCAGTACTTCTATTATGTCAGAATTAAGCCGTCTGCCAACATCGCAAACATCGTCTGCTTCAATTCCTATCGAATATACCAACGCCTCTAGTTTAAATAATCTTTCTGTTACCGTATCTAATATTTCAACTTCAGTAACAGCAGTAACGCAGTCCACTACTATCTTAACCACTACTTTACCTCAGATTATTCGCAATTCGAATGACTTTCTACAAGGTGCAAGTACGTCCACTGCAGCCGCCGTAAATAACGTCAGTACTTCAAGCAGCCTCGGCTTCTCTCAGAGCACATCTCCTCAGGTTTTGCCGACATATGTCATGAAAGCTATGGATATTAAAGGAAACTCCACTTTTGATCCTGACCCTTGGTTCCAGGCTGTTGTGCCCGTTGTTACCAAGGTGTACAATGGTAAGAGGATTTTGACAATACTTCTCACTTAAATCTAATAAGCATAACTCTTAAAACTCGGATAGATCGAATCTTATTCAATGGAAAAATTGAGACTCTGTCTCCACTGTTCCAAAAATCTGTATTCTTCAGTATCACCGTTCCTGCTGCTGTCGGTTAGTTACGGAAAAGTTATCAACACAATATGTTTCGGCTGCTAACTTTTTTTTTTTAAATCCGATTTCAAAGGCATGATTCTGGCTATTATGGGCTACATGCTATGTTTGCAAAGCGAATGGTTGACCAAACTTCCGAAATAGTAAAACTACATTCATCTATTACTATCACATAAAACTGCGCCTATTCTTCAATATGTGTGTAAATACCTAAGGTGTAGTAAACCTTAGTTGTCACTTAAATTACTGCTTATTAAAAATACACGCGATTAAACGAAGAAATTTGCTTCTGAATTCAAGTACTTTAATCTGAGAACTTTAACAGTCAAGAGGACAAACGATTATCGTTTAGATAAACGTGTCTGTCAATACTTCCTGCACCTCAGCCGAAAATGTAATAGCCTTGAAATAGTCCTTACCCTTACTTCTTGTCGTAGGATCATTTTACAGACGAAAATGGGGTACCAAACCATGTGCCACCCTATAGCCATAAAAACCGCCGATAACGATGAGCAAACGGTAGTTTTTATGTTGATGTATAAACGGCTACAATACGGCACTGTCCGCTCCAGGAGTTGCCTTTTCCTTTTATATGGGGAAGTTCGACACTAAACGGACGCCATCAATACCCAATTTGCTTCGCCGTTGGTCAGAACCCTTTAAAACAAAACAAGAATAACGGAGGACTTTCTTCCCTATCGAGCTCATAAGTCCTGGTTATTTTTTCGGCCCCGAGAAGGAAGTGATGGAACAGTTGGTGACATGTCACGGAGTAGTAATATCAAGGTTTAATTCTAGGTAAAATTGGGCGCATTCCATCGTGAGAACCCGACTGTTAACCACCACACAATCATGGCTCTCGGGGTTCCTTTAGCAAGAGGTACATTTTATTTTAAAGCGACGTTCTTCTTGAATAGAACTGTACATACTGTCTACGACCTCTTTTTTAGGTGAAGGAAGTATTTTGCTCCTGATTTTGGTGTCAGCCATTCCGCAAGGTTGTTTCAGTGTGTGTGTGTTTGGTGCAAACAATACAGGAGCACTGGCTACTAGGAACTCTACAATCGTTAAGGAAATGGAGGGAATCTTGAACCAACTCTTTGAAAACGCCACTTTGAAAACGTTAGCCGTTTCTAATTTCAATCTATCGGCGCACATGGACGGAAAATACGGTGTGACAACGAACAATATCTTGAATTTTGTAAGTTACGGCAGACTCCTTCGAATTTCTTGGAATGCGGACACGAATGGCAAGTTTGGATTCTAATTCATTTTTATTTTCAATTACTGTTTTTGAGCAATTATTTCATAGGCACCACTGCCAATGTCTCCTTGCCCAATTTTATCAGGACCGAATTCGTCAATCCTGTTCACAGCGCTTTGCAGACTTTAGCCGTCAAGTACAGTTTTTCATATGGGATTTTCCGACCTAAAGTGCGGGAGTTCTATTTTACCGGCCTTAATTTGCAAACGTTGGATACGACATGTCTATCAGGTATATGTGCTCAAGATTCAATTTAATAAAAGGTAGAACCGAAGATTTTTCGTAAACCAGTCTACAAATACTAGGGAGCTTAATTGTCCTTCAAATCGTTCTGAATATCACTCACCAAGAAGCGTTTACAAACCACAGCAGCATGGAATTCGCAACTTTGGCTACAATGCTAGAAAACAAGGTAAAAATCTGAAGTGTTGGATAAAGAATTTCTCCAATATTCATTTAATGGTACATTTGGGTGACCATCAGCTTGACTTGCATTTGAGAGGAACTAGATCACATTATACTAATGACTTCGTGAGAGCCAACGTACTTAACGAGACACTAAATCCTGCTAAAAGTAATATGTTAATTAATATTTCTTTGCTGCACGTGGAATGCTATTTCTTCAACGAATCGCGTAATGCAACTGAAATCGCATCTTACCTCGGGTCACTACCAATACAAATGACTTATGACGACGGCAACAAGAAGGTTGATGCGATAACTCCAAGATTTAAAGGGACAGGCTGTAAGTCCTAATTCGATTACTTATTAAAAAATCTCTACTAATTTCTGGTATGTGCAACAAGCTTGGAATATATCATCTCTAAATATAACGTCGACGTTAGGAACCACTGTTTTAACCACGGAATACACTACAGTTTTGCAAACTACAATAATTGAAAACACCACCAGCACTTCGCTACAAAGTACTACAAGCAGGTACGTATGCTATACTATAAATAAAGCACACTTGCAATCATTGAAATTTTCCTGCAGTGCACTTTCAACTGAACCTTCTACCGCAACTGGACTTCGAGAACAAGCAATTGCTTATAACTCGATAACTAATCCTCCTAATATTACTTCAACCGCGTCGCAACTAATTGATGTTTTACCAACACAACAACTAACGACCTCCGTTCCCATGGATCTCACTTACGTGTCCAAATTAAACAATGCTAGTGTTACCGTCTCTACTACTATTTCAATCGCTGAAACAACTGACACCTTTACTCTAGCCTCCCTCCAGAATAGTACCAATAACCTAACTACAACCTTACTTCAGAGTATTAGTGATTCATCTACTGGTACTAGCCAGGCTGCCAATACTACAGCTACTGGCCTTAACACTGGAGACAATACTTCCACAGCTGTTTCCCTTACCAATGTTAGTACTTCTAACGTAAGCTCTCTTCAAGACAACTCTGCTACACAGGCTTTACCGAAGAATGGCACAAACGCGACGGATAACAATGGAGCTAATACCTTTGATCCCGACCCTTGGTTTCAGGCTGTAGTACCGGTTGTCACCAAAGTGTATAACGGTAACGTAGCACATTCAGCTATAGTTTCATTTTGTACGTAATTAATGTTATATGTTTATCTAACGTTACAACAGATCGTGTTCTTATGAAACAAGTTGGAACTGTGTCACCACTGCTGGAAAAAGCTGTCTTCTATTCAATCACCATACCTACTGCAATCGGTGGGTTTTAAACTGTGATGTGTCATGCGCTTTTCTTAATAAAGATTTCTAAAGGTATGGTTATGGCGATCGTCGGATGTTTGCTATGTTTGCAGACGGAATGGTTGGCTAGAATCTCGAAAGTCTAACTTAATTTTCCATTTTCGTGTCCATCTACGGTAAGGTTTAGCTTCACTCAACAAAAGAATCGTGCCCAGCACCATCCTACTTGTTTGTAATTTTCCTACTATAGTACTGTAATGTGAACATGAGTTGCTAATAGGTTGTACACCCTTAATATATTTCCCCCGATGGCACCCAGCGTAGGCCTAAGCCCATTACCATTATACACCTATTGTATACACCCTTACACGCTAATACACCTATTTAAAATTGTAGAACCCGGATCTTAAAAAAATTCAAGATCAAGAACATACTGTTTAGATATAACGAAAAGTAAAAAGGTTGCCTCTTACCATAAAAGCCGTTTAGCTATTCCTATTTCGCTGAGTAAAGAAACTTTCGTCAGGGAAGGGTGAATGCCGTTTAACCTTGCATTAACATATAAATAAGTTTTGACGATACCTTTGTCGATAAAAACCCCATCGATCAACGTTAGTAAAAAGACAACGAAGCTATAACTATACTAAGACATTTATCTATATAATACTGTACATTCCCTAAACTTGTGAAGGAAAGCAACAAAAAGGGTATTTGGGGCCTTTCAGACTTGATTGCTGGCTCGGAGCTTGACCGGTGCGCGGCCTCGTTCTTTTGTATACCTATTACGAGCACGGTCGGGGTTGAACATTAGCTGCAGCGTGACTCCGTGTCCATTCACTGGTGAGTCGTGAACGGAGTACCAAGGGAAGATCATGGGCTTCAAAGCTGCTTCATTCATTTCAAATTGGTAGGGGGGAACTTTTATGTACTTGTGGTGGTATTGACAATCCAAGCGGTACGATGGAGTTCCGGTACGATATGCGTATTCGGCCCCAACAATCTAGGCGATTTGGCCCTTAGGAATATTACAGTGTTGAATACGATTAATAATAATATATACAATACAACGACGGCGGCTAACGACAATATTCTAAGCTTTTCCTCGTTTAGCCTAACAAAATTTCTGGAGTCCAGTAACCCGTCCATCTCGAACCTGGTACACTACGTGAGCCGAGGAAAATTGCTAATTGTCGATTGGATTTTATAAACAAAAGGCAAGATCACTTTTTCAATTGGGAATTCTCCGCCGATTTGGTTCTAGCTTTTTCTACTTCTGCTGTAGCTTATCAAAGCAGTAGTTCTGTCGACTTGGCATCGTATATTGTTTCTCAATACGTCAACCTCATTCACACCGATTTCGTGAATTACGCACAAATGTATGGTACATAAAAATGATCGAGAAGACTACTGGTTGGATGTAGTTTTTTACTTTCTTCTGGAAAGGTACCATAGTTCTCTTGTCAATACCTACGGATTTGATTTACGCAGCCGTGTTCTCCGACCTCAACAGCAGAGAATTTGCCATTTTTGCTGACATGATAGAAAGGGCGGTAATTAGTTAACATGAGCGTCGTTTTCTAACCAAGAGCACAAATGTTCTATTTTTTCTGGTCAGTTTGACCCTTTTTACAGGATCAATTCGATTTATAACAGCAGCTTCGCACGAGTTAACGTCCTTTCTGTAGCTACGGATACAGATTCAAAAATCGTGATTGCCCATATGGAGGTTCACATCATTGGCATAGTAGAACCCAGTACTGTCTTAACGTACACGACACAAAATTACCCGAGCTTACCTCCAATGCTTTACACAAAGGACGACATCAGGACTAACGTTAAAATTGCAACAACGCAAAAGACTTCAATAAGCATGCTTTCTTGTAATCTGAACAATTTTCCAAGAATTACTTACAAAGTCTTATTTTCATAGATGCCCGCTCCACTTCATCGGCAGTATATCAGTTTAATACTGCAGTAGCCAGTTCGACAGTCGTAAACTCGACAGTGGTTAATGGAACAGAATCTTCAACCGTCTCTACTGCTTTGCCTACGGCCTCATTGGGAATAGTTACAGAAAGGTATACTCTAACATATTATTTATCTATATAGATAAGCAACCATTTAAGAATACCAAGGGTAGATATTAATGCTAGTTTAATACTTCTTGAAGCTATTAGGTTGTGTCCATTTTGGTTTTAAAGTGAATGCTGGCTTTTACCAACTATTTTTTTTTTGCATAGCGCAACCGTAATTCTGCCTTCGACGTCCACGTTGTTACCAATAAATCTAGTGAGGAACACGACAGTTGCCATAGCTAACTCTACTATTCAAGGTAATTCGACGACGTCGAACACTACTATGCCGAAAAACTCAGCGTTAAATAGTCAACTAAATTCGTCTTCCGCCGGTAATCTCCTGAATTAAATTTTAGCGTTTGTTTTCAATCCCAGCAATTGAACAGTAAATTCGGGCGTGTCAACACCGAGTTCTTATCTATCGACAATATTTTTGGATCCCTCCCTAAGTCTTAGCGCTTCTTTAGTAAATTCCAGTACTTCAGAAACAATTACAAGTACTACGTCTATCTTGTCTGATGCCTTGACCAACGGCACCACTCTATCTATAGTTAAGCTCAATACAACACTAGCTTTAAACACTTCAACTTCAGATATTTCAACAATATCTCCTACAACCAATACGAGCGTCCAAAATAGCACAAAGGTAAACAGCACAACAAAATCGACCGTACTATCCGCAAAAGGGACAGTCACTTTTGACCCAGATCCGTGGTTCCAAGCCGAAGTCGTCGTTGTTACCAAGATATACAACGGTATAGCCTTTAATTCCCGTTAACTTGCTTACTATTTCCCTCTTTTAGACAAAATTCTCATAAAAAGCCAGCCTCTGTTTTACTTCACTAAAATCAACTTAGAAATAAAACGTACTCTTCTTCCTTGCTCCGTTGAATTATTCGTCGACTGTATTGAACTGTAGTAGACTGTTCTGTGGTTGCTATGTACAGAGGTTTTTATAGTCCGTAGTCGTAGAGTAAACGTCAGAAAAAGTCGAAGTTCTGAAGAAGCAAGTCAGTTCGGAGGTTCTTGCGAAGTCAGACCAGGTCGAAAGCTTAGATTAGTCATGTCAGATCAGTCAGGTCAAAAGTTCAGATACCCGTTAGGTCAAAAAACACAACAGCCTCAACCTTCAATTCCAATGATGGCTAAAGCGGTTTTTCTTACTATTACGATTCCTACAGCTATTGGTAAAGCTACCATTACGGTACATGGTAATACCTAACTTTTATACCTATTCCTGTGAAATTTCAGGGTTTGTAGCAGCCGTAATCTGTTGCATGCTTTTCTTGCAAGTGGATTGTTTGGGCAAGCCAGCAAAAGTATAAACGGCAAAGTTGGCCATCGTATTAAGGTTCTTTGGGATTAAATTCTGTTCGTTCAACATCGGAACGTTCATCAAGATTTGAAATTGTTTTTGGGCTGTAATAATTTTTCGTACTAAGCACACCTTAATTTGGAACCCGAAACTGTGAGTGTGGAAGCGTTTAACCTGAGCTGTTAATACACAATGACATTGCATTCGATATTGTGATAGAAGTTTATCACTATCATAAAATACTTGGAGATCATTTCATGTATATCTTTTATGTGTATTTCTTACTTACCATTCACTAACGTAACGTTTTGGCTCAAAAAAGACTTTTTGGTTATTTAGTTTATAATGTATCGTTGCCATAACAATTAACAACTATGTATTGCCGACAAATGCCAGCAAAGAGCGCTAGCTCACGCTGAGTAATTAATAAAAAAAAAAGACTTTCGGATAGTTACAGTTCACATTTTACGCGAAGCTTTTCGAAGTCGCTAGAAGACCCGAAAGCGCATCGGGATGTCCAAGTCCATTTTCCACAAACACCTGAAATTAAAAGAAGTTTAAATGTAAGTTACTTTGAACAAATGACTACATAAAAACCTGCAAAGTTTCCAATTCCTGTAAGGAATATAAGGATATAACGATATAACTGTATGATCACAGAATTCAATAGATCACGTTATCACAAATGGACACGAGGCGTCTATTTCTTGTCTTGTAAAGTACGCCGCGGAAACACTTTTAATTGTGCTTATTGCCGCGTGTCCCGTCTATAAACCGTTATTTTGACACTGGGTAGGTGGGTGCTTAAGCCGTGAACGACGAACAGAATGTGCGGTTCACTGTGGATAGCGAACAGCACGTGAAATGTTTAACCAGTTGTTTTGTCGTACTGTTTAGTCGCTGTTTTATGGCGAAAGATATAGTGTACTGAACATAATTCAGCTACCCCACCTCACACATGCGCACTAAAAAAAGAGACGAGTATTTTGCACAGGTTTTATGATCCGTCTTCATTGTGTGTAACGTAGTTATTCGTCCCGTCCATACTGTATTAACAATTGAGGCAAACCCATTTCTCATCTTGCTCAACATTCTGTTACTGTCTCTTCTGTTCCGCTGAAATCGTCAAGTAACTTATGTCTTGTTTTCTGGACTTGGCTATATGAAGTCTGGATAAACCCGCTGTCAACGCACCCGTCCTATATGTCTAAAGCGATGCAAAATCCGCCTACAACGATAAGCAAACTAGTTACTATGCGATATACCCGCTATGTTTTGCACCGAACGAAGCACGTGTCGTTTTTTCGTATTAGGGTGTAAACGGAACCAAACTGGTACCACCTTATAGCCAAGTCAGTTAATCCATTCGCTTCATCGTCAAAAGTAAAAAAGAACAACGTCAGGGCTTTCTTCATCAGCTCAGAAATTTCGGATACGTTTTTAGTTCCTGGTAAGAAATTAATGGCGCAGTATAGCGACATGTTATAGATTAGCGAAATCAAGGTTCGACTGAGGGTAGATCGCGCATTTCATTGTGAGAACCTGACTGACAACTATCACTAGACCATGGCTCTCTGGTTTCCTTCTATTGGCGGTATGTATTTATGTAAATTGGAATCAAACGAAACTCTCCTTTGATTATATTCTCCTTAACAATAGCATAATATCGTGAATGATATTGGTAAATAATTTCGATGTCCTTTTTAGGCAAAAGAAAGATTTTACTCCTGATATTGTTGTTAGCCTTTCCGCAACACTGTTTCTGTGAATGCGTGTTTGGTGCAAATAATACGAAGGCACTGGCTTTAAGGAACAACATTATCGTTTTGGAGATGAACGCCGTGTTAATCCAATTTTACAAACATGCTACTTTAGAAACGTCAGCTTTTAATTTCAACCTATCCACGTACATGGAGGAACGGCATAATGTAACTATACTAAACATGCTAAACTTTACGCGATACGGTAAATTTCTACAAATTGATTGGGTTGCTGAAACGCAAGGTAATATTTGATTCACATTATTCCTGTTAAAGCTTCAGAGCAATTTAATTTCTAGGCGTAGTTGACAAGGAATTATTGCCTAATCTGATCCTAAACTGGTTTATCAACCCTGTGCACAGCGCTTTGCAAAAAATAGCCACAAAGTACAGATTCTCATACGGAATATTCCGACCTAAAATGAAAGATTTCTACTTTTCCGGTCTAACATTTCTAAAGGTAGACTCAAATTGCCTAGCAGGTAAGAAATTTAATATGAAAATTTGAGTGAATTGATTAACGCTTTTTATATTAGGGGTTGTAATTATCAATGAAATGGAACTGAGTATGCCATATATGGATGAATTTACAAACACTAACAGCACTGAATTTGCAGCTTTAGCCACAATGTTAGAAACAACGGTAAACATTTAGTGTAGCAATATATGCAATTGACAGATAATAATAATAGTTGTGGACGATCTTTAGCTTGATTCGCATTTCAGAGGAATTAGTTCACGTTACACGAATGACTTTGTGAGAGTCAACGTACTTAGCGTCTCTGCAAGCAACGGTAGTACAATTTATGGGACTACGGTTAATCCAAATGTGAAAGTGGAATTCTACTTTCTCAACAAATCGCGGAGCGAAGACGAAATCGAGTCCTATCTTGGATTACTACCAAGCATGTCTTATGACGACGGGAAAACCAAGGTGGCTTTGGTAATCTCCACAAAAAACATCGGAAATGGCCGTAATTCTCGAATGAAATTTTTGTGTAAAAATCTAAGATAATTACTGGTTTCTGGGGTAAGTTTGGAGTAGTTCATCATCAACATCAGGAACAACAACTTCCGTCACAGAAGACAACAGTATTGGCAACTACAATTGACTCCAATACTTTGTTTGAGAGTACTACTAGCAGGTACGTATACCCGGACACGAGTACTGATTTTCCTTCTGTAACTTTCTTTTGCTCATAATCTAGCGAATTTTCAACAACATAACAACCGACAATTTCAATTCCTGATGACTTCACTAACACTTCTCTGCTAAACAGCAATAGTTTTACCATTTCTACCATTTCAAGTATTCCTATCGACATGACTACTGATGTTTTGACTACAGATTCCATTCCGAGCAACACCGACAAACCAACAAGCTTACCCCAGAATATTAGTGCTTCAACTGCTGATTCTCGTACTTCATTAACCACAAAATTCTTTCCTAACGCCAGTACTCAAAGAGTTTGGCTTCTTTCAAAGCACTTCTGCTCCTCACGCTCTACCAACAAATAGCACAGGATCACTGAATAGCAATGGAACAACTACGTTTGATCCAGACCCTTTATTTATGGCTGCAGTGCCAGTAATTCCCAAGTATATAACGGTAAAATCCCTTTACTGTAAATCGTTAGTTAAATAATACGAATTATTACTTAATCCGGGAAGATCGTGTCTTAATCGGAGGAAAAGTTGGAACTATGGCTCCATTGCTACAGAAATCCCTTCTCTATCGGATCACTATACCTGCTGCGATTGGTGGGTTTCGGACATAATTCGTCTTCCTTGTAATCCTTTTGTATAACAGTTTCTTCGATTTCTAGGTATGATTGCGACTATCGTGGTCTCTTTGGTCTGTTTGCAAAGAGTGTTCGACTAGATGCTCGAAAATTTAAAGTTATTTGTCTTGCTTTGTAGCTTTTTGACTACTGTTGCGGTGCAATTTTTTAAAACTTGTTTGACGCTTAATTCTAAAAATACACGCAGTTTTACCGAAAGTTTTGATTTATGTTATTGAAATATGCTACACCAATAATCCATCTAGTTCTTTTTTACTATCATATTCTGCGTTCGACTTAGTTTACAACCCATACGACTTTATGGTTCCATTTCTTACTTTTACTGGCATCCTTGGGCAATTTCGTTTATACTGTTATCTAGCTTAGAACTCTTGAAAAGGCAAAAAAATTAAGAAGTGGAAGAAAACTCTGATATTTTTTTTTTTACTTAGGCCCTTTTTTTTACTTAAGAAAATTGTCGTTCTTGATATTGGTATTAGCCATCCCGAAACAGTGCATCTGTAGGTGTGTGTATTCGGCGCAAATAACATAGGAGAACTACATTTTATAAACAACAGAGAAAAGTAATACATAGTAGTTTTTGTTATTGTATCAGCATTAACTGTTCCCATTCAACGTTTCATTGCAAGGGGGTTGAAACAGATAAAAGCTGCTTTATATCCATCAGTTTTGTTAACGTTTAGGTCGATAAGGGTATCGACCTAATGGATTGGACACCGGTAGGAAAAGTCACAGGTAGAAAAACTATGACATTTTCCTGGAAGGGTATAAGTAACAAGGGCCCACTGTTTTACCTCGACCCAGTTGTAGGCCTGCAGTCGAGTTTGAAGAGTGTCAAAACTAACCCTGTTTTCTTGTAACTATAACTAACCCCGCAACGTCAATTCGTTCGTTGACTGCTGAACGGTACACAGTGAGTAAAATTATGTGTGCAACAACTCGTTTCATCTTAGGTACGCGTAAAAATTAGAAAGACTGTGCCTACTTCTAGATTATTAAAAAATGATGCCAATTCTACTTGAATCTCCAGGAGGAAGTTTTCGAAAAGTTGTGGTTGTGTTGACAATTCACGTTATACAACTAAGCTCCAGTAATGTATGCACATTCGGTCCAAACAATATAGGCGCCTTGGACTTCAGGAATAGTACTCTGGTGAGGACTTTAAACAACGAAATATACCAAAAGACGATAGAGGCTACGACACAAATTCTAAGCGTTTCGACATTCAACTTAACGAGCTTTTACGTTCTCAAAAAGTTGAATATTCATGACCTGGTGCAATACGTAACACAAGGGAATTTGCTCGCTGTGGACTGGGTGAATGAAACTAGAGGCAAGCGTTATTTTTCAAAGTTTGTAGTAGCAATCCAAACTAATAAATAAGCCTTTTCATTAGCTTACCAAAGTAATGAAGATTTACCGTCATATATCGTTCATGAATATGTCAATCATATTCACGGAAAAATGTCCAACGACACTGAAATATACGGTTTTTCGATGGGGGTATACAGGCCGAAACAATACCAATTTGGCTTCATGGGAATCATAGACCAAACTACCACAGATCTAGTGCGATGCTTCTCAGGTACAAAAAGCAAGCAAGGCTTTTTATATGGCTTTTTTTGTATTAATCCGCCATATTATGGGAAAGCAGGAACCATTGTTGTGCTGTCAATACCTACAAATGCGACTTATAAATTGGCGTTTGCCAACCAAAATAGCACAGAATTTGCTATATTTGCTAACATGATAGAATCCGCGGTAACAATTCGAAGTTTAATTTAATACGCGACGCTTTTTTTTAAACTAATTTGTAATTGTTACTGGTGGGGGTCAGTTTGACCAGTTTTATAGGATCAATTCAACTTATGGTAACGACTTTGTACGAGCTAACGTCCTATCTCTAGTCGATGCATCCAAAAGCGTGACAGTCAAGATGGAAGTCCACCTACTTAGTATGCTCGCTGTACCGAATGACATCAAAGTGTACTCCGAAAAAAACTTCCAAAGTATACCACTCATGATTTATATTATCAACGGGATCAAGACTATCGTCTCGATAAATCCAACGAACCAAAAAACCTTCGAGACGATCTCTAGTATTGAACGTATTGTTCAAAGATTCTTTTTACAGCTACGTTTTTGTCAGGTGCCTACTATAATTCATCAAGGCTGTTTGCAATTGTCAATGCAACAAGTTTAACAACTGCCTCAACCGCTGTCTCGAACTTAACCAATACGACACTGGAAATATCCACCGCAAGGTACTATGCAATAACTGAATTAGGAAGTTATTTATCTCGTATCAATTCGGCATGCAAACTAAAACTTTACAGTACACATTGCATATCAAGTTTCAGTCCAAGACATTTTTTCCGTTGCAATTTTCTTATTTTGTTAGAAAAAATACGTCAGCAATATTTGTTCTAGAAAATTTATCGTTTTACTAATGCGTTCTGACTAACTTAAGTTTTTATTCTTCTATAGCTCGAGCACGAGTCCGTCTACAATGTTGCAAATTCTAACCAATGCAACGACCCAAATTACCTCCACGGCGCAAATAGCTGCTCTCAATGTATCAACACTTACCGGGATTGTAGCGAATAATGCAACCTTAGCAAGTACTGCCTTGACCTCACCCTTGAGCTTAACCACATTGACCGAAATGGCGAATATCTCGACGCTGAGTAGTAATTTCTCCACGTCAAGTCCTACTGTCCAAACAACAAGCGCTAATAAAACCACTATCCTAGCTTCTATCAACGTACCGACCAACGCTACTACTATTGCATCTGCTATCCTTGATGAAACATCTGGAAGCCCCTTTCCTGCAAATGTTACAACAAACTCTCCAGCGAGCACTACGAGCGCTTTTAACAGCTCAAGTCAGAAGGACAGCAGCACAAATTCTGCTTCTACAAGGCCGACGATGAAGATCACACAAAGAATAGCAACTTTTGACCCGGATCCTTGGTTCCAAGCGGAAGTCCCTGTAGTTACGAAAGTTTATAACGGTACTATTTTCAATGAAATTCTCTTCATTTAAAAATTTTCTTCCTTTTAGACAAAATACTTATGAAAAATCAGCCTCAATCTTCAACCCCAATGATGACAAAGGCGGCATTTCTTAGTATTACACTACCCACAGCAATTGGTAAAGAGAAAATTATTGCAATTGCTTCGGTGAAAGATATTAATATATTTTATTATACTTTTGCAGGGTTAATCGCATCTGTCATCTGCTGTATGTTCTTTTTGCAAGTGAATTGCCTTGTCAAGCCTATAAAAGGATAATTAGCAACGTTAACCATCAATTTCTGGGATTTACCTTGAGAGTGCGATTGTATTGGATCCAAGACAAAACGGTTGTCGAATTTTAAGCTTTATTTTGAAGAGAATCACTAATAGTTATGTACTTTTAGTTCCTATGCTATTTTCTTGAAATTATTATTCTATATTTTTCATTAAACAGTATTGACCTGACTGTATATTCCCTTACACACTATTATCATAAAATTGGAATAATAGGGAAGGTTAGAAAGGACTTAACGTTGTCGTTCGCTTTCTCCTCAAGTTTGACACAACCAGTCGAAGACTCTAATGCGCCTCACGGTAGTAACCCACAAACACTGAAGTTAAAAAATAATACTTATTGTGTACGTGGAAAAAATAATCCTTTTACGTGCTGAAAACAATTATTGCAATATTTTTTGAGAACAGTGTATAAGCTTAAAATTTTTCACAAGCAATAGAAATACACGTCGTAAAAACGGCCATATTATCAAATTTATTTGTTTTATTATACCTGCCTTATTCTACAAGCCGAAATATATTGTCCCATACAATCTAAGCGAGTTTCATTGTAGCTTTGTTAGGCTTTCAATTGTCCCATAGAATTGCTCCGCGGCAACGCGGTTATTCACAAATAAGCAAAAACCGACACAAACGTACTTAAATCGTTATGTCTGTACCGTTATTAGATCAATGAAGGGTAAAGTTCCAGCTGTTATTTGTAAGCAAAACAAAATATTCATGCCCAGCAAGAATTCAGTCACGTGACTTTCAAAATTTTGGATATCGTTACTAGCTAACTTAGGTCACTGAGAGTAAGGTAAGCCCTATCATTAGTTCCCCGACGTTAACAACGGATACAAGAAACAATGGGTACAAGATCAACTTTCGCATTGGGTATCTTATTTTCCTTAAATAAAGAATTTCCTATTTTTCAATTTGATCATACAGGTAGTTGGTGTATTATTGATGGTGACAGTGGTAGCAATCGCCCACGTAACTTTTGGGCTAGTGTGCGAATTTGGTGCGAATAACACGAAAGATTTAGTCTTTCGGAATCAGACCTACATCAACTCTACGAACGACTGGTTAAATTCCCGGATGACATACGCAACCCAGCAGATTTTGAACGTTTCTACTTTTAATTTGACGGGATATATGGTAAACGATTTAGGACTGAATCCTCAGAACCTTAGCTACTTTGTCAGCTTTGGGCAATTTTTCCAACTCAACTGGACGGCCATAACCTTGAGTAAATTTTTTAGTATTAACTCTTAGAATAACACACAGCAACGTTCTGTTCACATTAGATTATGCATCAAAAGTGTCCTTGCCTTCTTACATTAACGACACTTACGTTAATCCGGTTCACGTGATGATGCAGTTGTATGCCGATTGGTACCTTATTTCAAGGGGAATATACAGACCTAATTTGTCCAGTTTTTATTACACGGGCATTTATAATAGCTCTGCTCCAGGCCTACAGTACAGGTCTTGTACAGCAGGTAATGTGGAAAGAAGCATTGATAAAAAGAGTTTTAAGCACCAGTGTCAAAACAGGTAGTCGTGTTGTTCTTTAAATCCCCACCAATCTGACTTACTCCATGTCGCTAACTGGTAATAGCACGGATTTCGCTACCTTTGCTACAATGATTGAAACATCGGTAATTGCATCAATCAAAATCAATAATGAATTGTGCATTTATTACTGGCCTGGCGGTAGTTTGATCAGTTTTTCAGAGGAGCTCAGTCGGGATTTAGTAACGACTTTGTGCGAGTGAACTTGCTTAATATCAGCCGAGATCGTTCGTCAGAATCTTTCCTAGCTTCTTTTTACGGAAAAGTTGGTGCCCTTATCGAGTTATACTTCCTACGTGCATACCCGGCTAGCTACATCCAAAGCTATGTCGTAAATAACATTGTTTTTTTTCCACCTTTAACCTTCTTTGGGAGTACAAAATCCGCCGTTTCTATAAACGTAACAGGCATTTCGGCTCTCGAGAATAATATAACAAGTCATTTCACGACGATTAAAAACAAAAAATCGACAATTGAGTTAATATTTTTTTTTAATTCTTGCAAACTCTCCAAAATTAAATTGGCAAATAATTGTTAGCATCAACAATTGCACCAACTAGCTTGTCACCTACTACCCTCATCACAGGAACTATGACGAATTCTTCTTCTACGACTACCTTCACTGAGAATTTAAAATCCGCCGTTTCTATGAACGCAACAGCCATTACAGCTCTCGAAAAAAACATTACAAGTAATGTCACAACAATTGAAAAAAATAATCAACGATATTGTTAAGATTTTTTTTTCAAATTCTTGGAAAATCTTGAAAATTAACTTGGAAAATAATTGTTAGCGTCAACAATTGCACCAACTTCGTTGTCACCTACTACCCTGATCACTGAAACTGTGACGAATTATTCCTCCACGACTCACTTGACCCTTTCATCCGAGCTAATCACAAAAAGGTAAATGGTTAAACCTTGTTAAATTAAAATTTAGCTAACAAATACTACCGTCTTCATAGCTCAACTGCATTTCATGTTCTCATCACGAGTCAGCCAAGCTTCTATTCGACATTAACAAACGGAACTAGACAAGTCATATCAACGTCTTCAACTAATACTACGGTTATTGGCAGCCCAACAGCCACTACAAATATTACCCAAAATTCCACTTCCATTTTGAGCTATTACAAGACAAGCTTTTATTCGACATTAACCCAAAGCACTACACAAGACATATCAAAGTCTTCCATCAATACTACGATTATTAGCAACCCTACTATCATTAATAATACTACCAAAAATTCAACTTCAACTTTGAGCTCGGGCAATAGTAATATTAGCGGTGTTCCCATAGTCACTCTAGTTAGTACCGAGGTGACGACATTCGATGCGGATCCTCTTTTCTTAGCTGTGGTACCCGTTCTTAAAAAAAAATTCAATGGTATATTACTAAACCTCTCCAAGACTTACTAGACATTCAAAATATTAATCTGTATAATTCAGACCCGGCCATGCTGCCTAAATCCCGGCGGCCTGGTACTATGGACGACCGGCACATTTCGGTTCAAAGAGGACTTTACAATATCGCAATTCCTGCCGCCGTCGGTAACGTTGTTACGAAAGTTACAGACAAGCCTGTTTTAATGACCTTATCTGCTGAAGGAATGATTGGCACCATCATTGGTCTAATGCTATGCCTACAAGCTGACTGGTCAGGCAAGTTGCAGAAGTAACAATTGCTCCAGATTCCTTTGCAGAGAAGGAATAACAAAAAATACACGTTAGCTGGTTTAATAACGCACGTTTGATTTGTTCACTAAACGCAATCTTGTCAGTAGAAACGTAAGACGACCGTGATGAGAAAAATCCATTAACAATTTCGCTTCGCTTTCATTTAAGCTTACGGCCACTAGATACAAAACGCTAACTAGTAAAGTTAACTATCATTTGCTGGTGGTTTTGAAAGTGTGATTGTATTGGATCTCGATTAAACGTTTGTAACATTTTAAGCTTCACTGTGATGCTATGTAAATCACAACTAGCTTTGTACTTTGAGCTTTTGTGCTTTTTCTTGAAATTATTATTCCTTAGCTTTCAGTATTAAACAATATTGACCTGACTTGATATTCCCTTACACATCGTTATCATAAAGTTGCAATAATAGCGAAGGTTAAAGAGGACTTAATGGTATCGTTCGCTTCCTCCCCAAGTTGATCCAATCTGTCAAAGACTCCTGTTGTGTTTTTCCAGAATTTTCTCTTCCTTTTGACCTGACCCGACTTGATCTCATTTGACTTCTCCTGAACTTTCGACCTGACTTGCTCCCTTTTGACTTCTACAGAACTTCTGGCCATTTCAGACGTTCATTCTACGACTGACATTGACTATAAAAACCCTTATACAAACTACAAAGCGACAGAGACACAGTCGAACTACAGTCCACAGACACGTGAAGATAGCTTAAATACATTTATTTATTCTAATTAATGATCCATTTGATTTAGTGAATTATTAAAACTCCAGTGCGCGTCACGGTAGTAAGACCGACAAACACTGGTTAAAGAAAAAAATGTATTTTGTATGTGGAAATGAAATAATCCTTTCACGTGTTAATTGTTGCAATATTTTTCGATAACTTTTCACAGGGCATATAAATACACGTCGTAAAAACGATAATATTATAAATTTTATTTGATTGACTATTTCTGTCTTATTATAGAAGCCAAACTATATTTTCCCAGACTTACTATCTAAGCGAGTTTGCATTGGAACTTCGTAGGCTTTGATTTGTCCCAGACTACTGCTCCGCGGCAACGTGATTACTCGTGCATTGCAAAAGCCGATACCAAGGTAGCTTAATCGTTATGTCGATACCCTCATTAAAACGATGCAGGGTAAAGTTACGCAGCTATTCTCTGTAAACGGATAAAAACAGTCATGCCCAGCACGAATTCACCGTCATGTGACTACCAAAACTTTCGGAAATCGTTCTTAGCTAGCTTAGGTCAGTGATAGAAAGGTAAATCCTGTCATTTGTTCCCCGAAGTTAACAACGGATACAAGAAACAATGAGTACACGACCATCTTTCTCATTGGGTATCTTATTTTCCTTAATTAAAGACTTGTCCTATTTTTCAATGTGATCATACAGGGGGAGGTGTGTTACTGATGGTGATGGTGGTAGCAATCGCCCAGGTAACTTCCGGGCAAGTGTGCGAATTTGGTGCGAATAACACGAAAGATTTAGTCTTTCGGAATCAGACTTATATCAGCTATACGAATAACTTCTTAAATTCCCAGACGACATACGCAACCCAGCAGATTTTGAACGTTTCTACGTTTAACTTGACAGGGTATATGGTGAACACTTTACTCCTGAATCCTAAAAACTTAAGCTACTTTGTCAGCTTTGGGAAATTTTCACAACTCAACTGGACGGCAATAACCTTAAGTACACTTTAAATGTTAACTCTTAGAATAACAAAACAAAGATTTGTTTACATTAGATTATGCATCAAAAGTGTCTTTGCCTTCTTACATTACCGATATTTACGTTAATCCTGTTCACGTGATGATGCAGTCGTACGCCAACTCGTACCAAATATCAAGGGGAATATATAGACCAAATTTGCCCAATTTCTATTATTACAACATCAATATTAGCTCTACTGGTGCAGTGGTATGGTACACTTGTTTAGCAGGTAAAAATGGTAAGAATAATGTATAGAATAGATTTAAGCACCAATGTCAAAACAGGTAGTCGTGTTGTTCTATCAATCCCCACCAATCTGACTTACTCCATGTCGCTAACTGGTAATAGCCCGGATTTCGCTGCCTTTGCCACTATGATTGAAACATCGGTAATTGCATAACTGAAAATCAATAATGAATTGTGCTTTTATTACTGGCCTGGCGTTAGTTTGATCAATTTTTCAGAGGAGCCCAGTCGGATTTCAGTAACGACTTTGTGCGAGTGAATTTAATTAGTATCAGCCGCGATTCTTCGTCAAAATCTTCCCTAGCTTCGTTTTACGGAGACGTTGGTGCCCTTATCGAGTTATACTTTATACGCGTATACCCGGCTAGCTATATACAAAGCTATGTCGTAAATAACATTGGTCTTTTACCACCTTTAACCTTCATTGGGAGTGTAAAATCCGCCGTGTCTATCAACGCAACAGGCATTACGGCTGTCGAGAATAATATTACAAGTAACTTCAAGACGATTAAAAACAAATAATAAAAGATATAGTTAATAATTTTTTTCGAATTCTTGCAAACTCTCCAAAATTAACTTATCCCAATTAATTGCTAGCATCAACAATTGCACCCACTACCTTGATCACTGAAATTGTGACGAATTCTTCATCTACGACTGACTTGACCCTTTCATCCGAGCTTTTCACAGAGAGGTAAATGCTAAAACCTTGTTAGATTAAAATTTAGCAAACGAATAGTATTGTTTTCATAGCTCAACGGCATTTGATGTTGTCACCACGAGTCAGCAAAGTTTCTATTCGACATTAACCCAAAGCACTGGACAAGACGTATCAACGTCTTCAATTAATACTACTATTACTAGCAACCCTACTGTCACTACCAATATTACCCAAAATTCAACTTCAACTTTGAACTTGGGAAACAATACTATCAGCGGTGTTCCCTCAGTCACTACAGCAAGTATCGAGGTGGCGACATTCGATGCGGATCCTCTTTTTTTAGCTGTGGCACCCGTTCTTAAGAAACAGTTCAATGGTAAACAACTAAACCTCTCCAAGACTTTCAACACATTCAATATATTAATCGAGTATAATTTAGACCCGGCAATGTTACCTAAAAGTCTGCGGGCTAGTTTGAGTGTTACTGCGGACGACCGGCACTTCACGGTACAGAGAGGACTTTACAATATCGCAATTCCTGCCGCAGCCGGTAACGTTTGTAAGAAATGACATATAATCCTGTTTTAACGATCTTATCTGCTGAAGGAATGATTGGCGCCATCATTGGTCTAATGCTATGCCTACAAGCTAACTGGCTAGGCAAGTTGCAGAAGTAACAACTGCGCCTAGATCCCTTTACAGAGAAGGAATAATACAAATAAATATTAGCTGGCTTAATAACGCACGTTTGATTTGTTCACTTAAACGTAATCTTCTGAGTAGAAGTGTAACAAGATCGTGATGAGCGAATACATTAAACTCTTCGCTCCGCTATCAGTTAAGCTTACGGTCACTAGATTTTTTAGTTGGGTTAGTCGACAACACTATTGTAGCCCATTTCCGTTAAGTTTGAGTCACAGTATACAGAAATGTAGCTTTAATTAGCCCAACGCGGCATGAGCTACTATTACGGGCAACTGCGGGTGTGTCTATAAACCGTGGTTTAAAATTACCACGATTGATTGTGCCAGTAGAAATGATCTTGCAGTTTTAGATTTCAGAGAGTATCTTTAGGTAAAGTACTTTGCATTCCGCTACATATGATCACTATATACAATTTTAATCAACATTAAAAGAACAGCTAAGAAAGTCGCACGCTAGTAGGTAAACCGTCCCAATACGTCAATATCAGCCCATGGTGATACTTTGCAACTTTATTGCTATCATGATTCGGTTTAATGGAGGCATTGATCATCAAGACACACTGTCGCGTAACCACCATTTCTCTACTCCACAAAACGATATGGTCAGCAATGTCAAGGTACCTTTTGTCCATTTCTTGCCCAGTGCTGAGACCGATGACAAGAAATTATGGGTACGGGACATTCCTTTTCACATGGTATAACTAACAAACGTTTAAACTTCTCTTTCGGAAGGGAGATCATGTCTTTGTTTTATTGTACAGGTGACCGACTGTTGCTTATAGTAATGGTGCTTGTAATACCGCAGTTAGTTTCTGGGATAATTTGCGACTTCGGTACAAATAACACTAAAGATTTAGTCCTCCGCAATCAAACCTTGATTACGTACATGAACAACAACTTGTATTACCGTACTAGATATATGACAACGCAGATTCGTAATGTGTCTACTTTCAACTTAACAACCTTTTTGCAAAGCAATTTAGGACTAAACATAAACTACCTTAGCCGGTATGTCAGCGAAGGTAGATTACTACTACTCAACTGGACGTCTATCACTCAAGGTAAGTTTCGTGTTTCATTTGAAACCCTAAATTTCACACTTATGTTAAAGGATATTGGTCCTCAATTGCCTTACCATATTATATAATTTATAATTACGTGAACGTGGCCCAAACTAACATGCAGCACTACGCAGATCTATACAGTTTCTCGCTTGGCATATTTAGACCTAGGTGGCCTCAGTACAACTATACTGGCATCAACTATACTTCCACTGGTTCTGCACTGCTGTATAGAGGAATTTGCTTAGCAGGTAACTTCGTAGTAAATTGGCTTGCAAGTTGTCAAAATTATGCTTTGATTAGGAATTCAAGTAGTTCTCTCAATTCGTACAAATATGACGTATAATCCAACAATTGTTAATCGGAACAGTCCCAATTTTGCCATTTTCGCTACCATGATGGACAGAGCGGTATACCTGCATCCCTATACATAACGATCAAATTAAATTATTAATATTTTTCAAATGGTGGAAATGGCAGCTCGACTCGTTTTTTAGAGCATTATTCACAAACGATTTTGTTCGGATTAGCGTATTGAACACTTATGGCTACTCAAGCTACAGCTCCGGTTTCTATACTCCGCGGATAGGCGCTCGCATGGAAGTTTACTTTAAAAGAAAATATACGTCAAGCTACATCCAGAACTATACAACGATATATTGGTACAAACTACCAGCCTTAGTATTTAATAATGGTACCACTATTCGGCTTTCGGTCAATGCAACCGACATCCAGTCCATCACTGAAAATTCTACAAGTGAATCCTTTAAAAAAAAGATAGTATTCCTAACCAAACCTTTATTATGGGATCCATATGTAGTGGCTACTGATCTATTAACGGAACAATTAGAGACAACACTTACACTCGAATCGATGGCTACAGAAATGTCCACGGAATGGGCGGAAGAGTACTTTGAAATCAATAACCTCACAATTCCGACGGAGATTTCCTCGGAAAGGTAGCGTACACGTTACGTTTAGAAAAACTGACGTAAACTTTTGGTTGTCGTATTAGCTCAACTGTAATAGATACCCAGACTCCCATCTTTTCTACGCTATTGGAGTCAAAATATACGTCTAACATTATCACTAGCATTGGAAATTCGACTGCAAAGTAAGGGCTATTAAACCTTTCGCCTCTTGTGATAGAAATATAGCAGATATAGTTTCTTTCCAAGTTCCACTGTAGCTAATACCTTGATCACTATAACACAACCCGTTCGTATGTTCCAGTAACAGACACTCCATATGCCACTTATAGTACACCTTTGAAGGAGACAACTTTAACTATATTTCACCAAACTTTCACCAACTTTCAGCAAACCACTTCACTCTGAAATTAGCATAAATTTGTTCCCTTTAGCTCCATTGCATCCAACTCCCAGGTTACTGATTCGAATGGTTCGCATTCCTCCCTTGCTATCGTTACTACGGCTGCGAGCTTAAATACGTCCGTGCTGGAAACGACGATACAGACGTCGTCTATTGCTATGGATAATTCAACATCGAACCCCAAATCCAGCACTGTTAGTGCTTCTTCAACTATTGTTAAAACTACGGCTATCGGCACTAACACCAATACATTCGATCCGGACCCTTTCTTCAAAGCTGTGGTCCCTGTAGTTACCAAAATGTACAATGGTAAGGACACTTTCTTTTTTTCAAGTACAGTGCTTTAAGGACGCTCTAATCAAATTTGTAATTATTTAGACAGGCGTTTGCTTCCCGGTATACCCAGCAATCCACGACGTGATGCACCCACGGTTTCAGTCTCAATAAAGCAAGCATTCCTGAGCATCACAATACCTGCTACAATCGGTACAACCTTTTATTGAGTTCCCTTACTGTACTAATTAATTCGTGTATTCTAGGAATGGTTAGCATTATTTTGGGTTGTATGCTTTGCTTGCAGACCGAATGGCTAGCCAGGCTGCGTAAATAGCAATAACAGGCGCAGTATTTTTTCCTTAGAAAGAAAATTACAAGGAGCCATTGCAATGGTGAATTGTCAAAAGTAGAATTATAATGAAAACTTCACAGTGTTTTCGAGGCTCTATATCCAATACCGTTTGTTGTGCATAAAATACAAAATGTAAAAGTTAAAAGAATTTACACAGCGACGTAAAATTGTCTTTGGGAATTTCTACTGTCTTCAAAGTGCTCATTTTAGGACTCTAGCTTTGAGATAAAGCAGTAAAACAAAAGTAATAAAATAACCCAACTACCTATAAAATGAAACCAAGAGGTCATGTTCACCTGATACCTGCATGAAAGGGATACCTTTGACCCAACTTGATGGGTGCATAACCATTAACAAAGCCGGGCCATTTATCTTCTGGACCCCTTATCGGTAATCGTTTATATCTAACCTAGGAACACTGTGTGTGCGCAGTTATACAAAACTATTTGACCTTAGCAACAGCTTGATCACCAAACGAGTTCGTGGGCCATTCCTTGTTGTTTCTCTAGACGATGCGGTTGACAATGGAGTTCCGCATTCTCAATGGTAAATCTATTTGTAAAGAAAAATTCTTATGTTTTCTTTGTGTGAATGCTTCTCTCGTTAATAAGGGATAAGATTCTGAAGTGCATTCCTGGAAGATTCTGTACTTTTTTATTAAAAAGTCACTAAAACTATCTCTTCCGTTTCAAAGCAGGTAATGTGCAATTTCTGTTTGTGCTACTATTCGCAAGTCCTCCCTTCGCTTCCAGCGAATGCGTTTTTGGTGCCGACAATGTCGTTAATCTGGCTCTGAGGAACCAAACCATTTTAAACCTTATGAACAAGACCCTATTCAGCTTTACCACGACCCCAAATAGTTCAATTCTGAAAATTTCAAACTTCGACCTATGGAATCACTTGCAAACCTTCCATTCAATTACACCTCAAAATTACTTACAATTTGTTACTAGTGGCGGTCTCGATACCATAGATTGGGAAAACGAAACCTACGCTGCGGGTAGGATCACTAGTTTAAAGACATGGTTACAGTTTAAAAATTTTAACTGACAAGTTTCGAGCAGGGTTCACGTGGGACAATGGCAAGGCTGCGCTTTTAAGCGAGGATAAGAAAATCTGGCTCAGTAATGCTACGGGACTGACTTACCTTCCTGATCACATCAATGAAAACTTCGTCACCCCAATAGGCGAAGCCCTGCAAAATATTACTTCCACTTATAGTTTCTCCTATGGGATTTATAGACCAACCAGCATCCAAATGAACTACGCAGGCCTTCTTAATACTACGACGGGCACAGATCTCGATCCGACCTGTGTTGCAGGTAAATAGCTGCAGTTTAATAAATAGCTATGAATCATTTCTGACGGAAGCAATATGCTAGGAAGTTATTTTAATTTACAACTTCCTACAAACTTGTCGGCTTCTAATGAATTCTACGATACCTACGGATTGCAATTCGCTAAATTAGCCACCATGATCGACACAGCTGTAATTAAAAGCAATATATCTGGAAATTGGATAATTATTAATGATAACTATTCTTAATTCAAAGTTTGACGCTTTTTATCGAAATAGCGGTTCCATTTTGAACAAGGACTTGGTGCGAGTCAATGTCATTAGCGCTTCAACTAATGATGAAATTAATGTTAACGTAGAAATGGAAGTCTACTTCATAAATGACACCTTCGATCCCAACTTTATACTTGATTACACGATTAGGAACCTTGCTTACCTACAGCCGATGATCTTCATGAATGCAACTGAGTACCCTTTCAAGGTCTCAATACTTTCCAATAATGTGGCAAACATTACAGTAAATAGCTGTAAGTTTTCGTTTTATAAAAAAAGGCTTTAAGTTTAATCGTTGTTCATCAGACGTTAACTCAATAACTACCACAATGGAACCGACAACAGAGCCACCTACAACTACTGAACCATCGACCGCTGTACCCACAACTACGGAAACCACTACGCTTGAACCTACGACTGCTGTACCCACTACGCTTGAACCTACGACTATTGTACCCACTACTCAACCTACCACTACTAGATTAACAACGCAAAGGTAATCAATAATACTTTTTTAGAGAAATAAGGAATCCTAACTGTCATTGAATGACTTCTATGTTAGTACAACTCATCCGACGACCAAACCATCTTCTACAGCTTCCAGTACAACCTTAGCACCTACAACCACTAGTCGTACAACCTCGAGTTCTACTTTTCTCTCTACGCTGCTACCATCAACTACGATTACTAGTTCTACATTACTGGCAACAAACGCTACTATAACTACTAACATTGCAAACACTTCAACATCAATTACGACGCCCCGGGCCACTTTCTCGACCAGTAGTTCCGTGCCGTCATCGCCAAGTCAACAAATTTCAACTACTGGAAGCTCTCAGCTCAACGCGTCAGCAAGCGCTTTGTCTACGAACACAGCTAACATAACAAACTCTCCATTTCTGGGAAATGTAACCGTCTTGTTTAATCAAAACCTAACGACATCAAAGGGAACCTTAAACGGAAGCTCTCAGCTCAACGCGTCAGCAAGCGCTTTGCCTACGAACACAGCTAACATAACAAACTCTCCATTTCTGGGAAATATAACCGTCTTGTTTAATCAAAACCTAACGACATCAAAAGGAACCTTAAACGGAAGCATATCAACTCTTCCTCCTACAACGAAAAGTGGAAATGGAAGCCTAATCAAGCCTACAAAATCCGCACCAAATAATTTTGGTAAATCCACTTCATTCAACTTGATCCTATAAGTATTAACTATCGAATCCTCTTAACTCTTTATTTCATCCTAGACGGTTCGAACGAGGCATCCAATCTCCCTAGTTTGATGACGTCACTAATGGCTGATCCCTATTTCTACAGTATTACTATTCCTACCATCGCCGGTAAAATAATTACACTTACAAATGATCACTCAAGACAATAACATTTTTTTCCTGATACACGATTTCGTAGCTTTAATAATAATGATTTTCGGATGCATGGCAATTTGCCATATCGACTGTTTACCTAAATCGAAATAAGGATCTGATCCAAGCCACACGCAAGCGGACAACTACACGCCATGTTTTTTAAGCGTGACAATGAGCAACCCCACTGTGAGACTCCCCTTTGACTCGTACATAGAAAAAAACTAGCAATGCAAAATGTCAGCGTGTCATAATTTCCTACACTTAATACCCCCAGAAGGTGTATCGGACTCCTCACTATGATTTAGTGTTGTAATAAAACAGATAATGCCCAAAACACGTGTCCATGCATGCATAGAGGTCAAAGACATGAAACTCCTTCGAGTTAATCATAAAACTAGCCATAAGCAAGGTCAGATACAGCGGAGGGGGGTTTATTAACCATGTCTTTCATTGAATCGAGGCAGTGGTTTTATTACTTCTCCACAGAGGAATAATACCCAATGAAAACAAGAGGCTTATTTTTCTGACGCCTTTGTTATCTAGCTATCACAACAATCTGTCACAAAAAAATTAATCGATAGCCAACCCGAGAAGCATTTCCTTACCAGCCCTTCTGATCCCAGTACTCTGATTGCACACAGTGCTGGAGGAACACCCACTTCTACATTACTGTTTCCTGTCAGCTTCAATTTCACTACACATTGAATATTAATACTAGCGCTACTATGATTTCCCAAAAAACTTTTATTGGTAAGAACCACTTTTCTTATTTACCACTTTTCTTTCAGATACATCGAGTGTTATTGGAAACTAAATTGGCACTTATTCTACTCTTTTACAGCAAGAAGTAAACTGTCAATTTTTTCTCTCACGTTTCCATGTCAATGATAGGTCTGTGCTGGCTGGTAATGATAACACTACCAGAATCGATACACTGCGAATGTGTTTTCGGAACTGCAAATACTACCAAACAGTTATTAACCCGAAACTCAACAATTTTGAACACCATGAATGACACGTTCTGGAACTTCACGAATTCAGCACGGGATACCATTTTGAATTTCTCCAACTTTCACTTGGACGTTTACTTAAGAACGCAAGTACCAGCTTCGGATTACCTGAAGCAGGTCAGCAATGGCTTACTATTCGAAATTGACTGGATAACCGGTAAGTTCTCTAATGGCCCAATAAGTCATCTCCAAAGGCATACAATAGTCTTTAAATACATTTTAATACACTTATCGTGCAAATTATACTTACCGTGCAAATTAGCAAGCGGAGGGTACCTGGTCGACAATACGTATAACGAAACGATCAGTTCGTACATCCTCAACCAGTACGCAAAACCCGTCCATGCGGCATTGCAAGACTTGGCGTCATATTACAGAATCTCATACGGGATATTCCGACCCAAACCCTTGGATTTCGTTTTCACTGGCCTGACCGGCGGCTCAGTTTTAGGGACAGACTGCTTTGCTAGTAGGTCTAGCTGGAAAGTATACTTGGTCCATTTCATTGTTTCTTCTCAGGGAGCGTTTTTCTGTGGCGAATTACAGTCGATATAACCTTTACTTTTGACTTTACGAATTATACTAAACGACAGTTTGCAACTTTTGCTTCTATGATAGAATCCACGGTAAAAAAAAAGAAAAAAGAAATTGCATTCAGGACGTTAGCTTTGTTTCTTAAACAGTTTGATCAGTATTACCGCGAAATTTCAGACCTGAAAGAGGATTTTGTCCGAGTGAATGTTATTAGCACCTCCATAGCACAGGACGCAACACATCTTACTGGCTACATGGAAGCGTACTTTCTGAACGCAACATTTAGCGGTACATATGTCCATTCCTCTACAGATTTGAGCAAACTACCTGACATGCACTATGACAACGGGAACAGTAAAGGCAGTAACAATGTTCAGGTCTATTCTGCGAATACAAACATAGTGAACTGTAAGTTTAACTTACAGAAGCTTCGAAGTTTAACAGTAGCTTTTAAGTGGTCCTAAATTTATTTACTAGCTTCTTATTTCTCACATCCAACAACCGAAAAGTCCACTGTCTCCACAACACTGATGACTTCTGAACTACTCAGCACACTAACACCATCTTCAAGGTAAGTTTCATATAATTCCTTCGAATTTCTTAGAATAGATTATGGTTTACTAAAACATGTTATCCCCACTGAATAGTACACCGAAAACCTCAACAACCTCATCACCAACTAGCAACTCCTCGACTACCGCATCTGCTCTTCCGATGCAAACCCCATCTACAATGGCTTCGGAAACCACGGCTCAAACTATACCACCAACGACACTTTCTGCAAGTCCCACGACAGTTCCCGGTACCCAGTCTACACAAGGTAATGCCAGTCTATCAAGCAGTACCTCTCAATTTTTTAGATTAGTTCAATCCACAGGGACTCCGAATACCACGTTAGAGCAAACAATACTTTTCCTGACGCTAACATCCTCCACTGAATCAGTTTTGCCCAGTACTACATTTATACCCGGAGTCAGTCAGTCACCGCAAGCGGTATCTACTTTAATTACAGCGCAGACTTCAAGTAACGTTATGGCCTCTAGGAAACTACTAGCGCTATCAGCGAAACAGCCATGCCAGTACAGACTCAATCATTCCAGACACTATCTTCTTCGGTAAAATCCCCTTTAAATAACGTCACAGTCCTTATGGATGGAGCTACTTTCGTTTCAAATTCAAACAATGTCAGTATTACTCCGGTAATTCAGGTTGCAAATAGCATCACTCCTTTTCCAAACGGAACTTCCCCAAATGAATCCAATTCCGTGAATGGAACTGCACTAACAAATGGAAGTAGCAATACTAATCAGAACCCTAAACTTAAGGGAAGTACGACATTTGATCCCGATCCCCTTTTCAAGGCATTTGTTCCTGTCATAAAGAAAGTATATAACGGTAAGCTTCATAAAATTACACTAGTACATAAGTATCCGCGTCATAATTGCACAGATGAGGTTCTTCTGCGAGGAAACATTAATGCTCTGGACAACTTAATTGAAGATCATGGGTTTTTCTACATCACAATCCCCGCAGCTATCGGTAAGCTGGTACAGACGAGACGTAATATACAGTATCAATCAGGAATCATTGAATTTAACAGGAATTCTGTCAGCTATCCTGATCTGCATGTTCGTTTGGCAAATTGACTGCGAAAGAAAAAGCCCCGAAAGCGTGTAAGAACCTACACATCCCCGTTAGTTAACCTATCGGAAACATTTTAAGTCCAAGCGATTACCTCAAACTACTAAAATATGTTTCTAATGAGGAACAGTACCCAATGGATTGATTGGTGGTAAAGGAGCACATGTTACAGGTTCAATACCACCCAACGCTTGTGTATTTAATCTCAATCTATAGCTAACGTGTGAACTTAAAACATACCTTCGTAACGGTATAATTTGTGAAAGTGTTTGAACAAACTTAATCCGAAAGTATACAAAATTAAACGAATTGTAATTTAGTAAATACACGCGTGAAGCTCAGTACATAGTATTTGAAGGACTGATTCATTGCAATTTCCATTGATTAGCAGAAGAAGGGATTATTGATGTAAAGAAACTGCGTCATAGCTCGTGACCTCTATTACCGGAAACGGTGCATTTCTTTCCCTTTCTAAGGAAACCTGTACAGTTATAGGTGCACGCAGTAGAACATGGAACGTCGCACTTTGGCGCCCGGAAATGAAGAAAAGAACTAATTATGATCACTCACCCACACACCCACCTTGTCCAGCATGCGCCGAAAGTCGGACAAATGCATACCAAAATAATAAGATCTTTTGTTGCTTTTGCACGACTGTTTATAAGTCCTAGAAGCGAAGAAATGTACGTTCACAGCGTATTCATTTTTGGAGGGCAAGAGTCAAGTATGTTCCGGTGGTTCGTACAAGACAAAAACCTCGCTAAAAGTAAGGTAGACCTTCTCCATCATAGAAAAACAAAATTTAAGCTACTCAGGATAAATTAAAGGACGGAATTAAAGATTTTCTAAGAAACCAGCTGAGCACCAGTGAGATTCTTAAAACTGTCTACAACCAATGTTCCTGTGCATATTACATTACATTTACATGTGTTTGATAAAGACTCGGCTCGATGAAAAAAAATTTAAAATAAAATCGCTTACATTGCTCAAGATTGAACAATATTGCATTCGTTTCTGAATGGACTACGTCGTTTCTCGCCATTCCATTTCATTTAGGTGAAGGAGTAGCATTAGTGTTGCTGATAGCATTATGTTTCCCAAATCTGGTACTGGGAGGATGCGTTTTCGGGTCCAGCAATCTCGCTGATCTCACGTCACGAAACAACATAATTTTGGGCATGATGAACGCTACTTTATTTAACTATAGCGAATACGCCCAAACCGATTTATTAAAAGTTTCAAACTTCAACATTGGAGATTTCCTTGCAAAAGCCCCATATTCAGTTAATCCAAGCAATTACCTCGATTTTGTGAGCAAAGGGAAAATGCTTTCTATTAACTGGACTACAGGTAAGCTGTAAAATCTGTATATTTTTCTTGCTCACTAGTTCGTTCAAGAAATAATGAGCGCGTATATGATCTAACATCAGGAACTCAAACGACGACAAAGAACGACACAATAGGCACGTACACGACGTTGGATTCATATCTCAGTCGTCAGTTTGTGGATCCAGTTCACGCAGCCTTGCAGGAGTTAGCTAATTATTACAGTTTCCCTTTCGGAATTTTTCGACCTAACCAAACGCGATTTAATTTCTCTGGTCTTGCGATGGACATAAATGGTAGTCACTCTCTGGACATGAGTTGCTCTGCAGGTAAAAAAAAAAGCAGAATAAGAAATTAGCCAAGCATTGCCACAAAATCCAGTAAGACTATACTCAACGTATGTTCTTAGGAAGTGCTTTTGTTTGGCGGCTGTCTACTAATCTGGCCTACACTTCTGCCTTTGCTGACAACCGTCACATAGAATTTGAAACCTTTGCCACTGCAGTAGAAAACAGGGTAAGTACATTTTTGTAAAGAAATCCAATGTTTTCAAGTCAAAGTTCAATGTTTTACCACTACTGGATTGTGTAGTTTGAGACTTACTACCGACAACACGGAACTTTAGGCGATAATTTTGTCCGAGTAAATGTGCTTGATGCGTCTCCACCCCCCGTATCCACGCCTTCTGTGATTGGATACATGGAAGTTTACTTCCTAAATGGGTCCTATCAGCAGACTAACGTAGACACTGCAACGGATATCAATCAATTCACTAAGATAGTCTACAACGATGGCATCAGGGCACAGAAAGAATTTTTTATCTACAATATGGATCAATATACCCTCATCGTAAATTGTAATTTTAGTCTCCTTTGAAATCCAAATCTAACACTATTTTCGCTTTCTAGCTTCGTATGCTCCAACTACAATGGCTCCTAAGCTAACATCCAGTACCCTAAGCAACACAAGGTAAGTAGAGTACGTCTCAAGTCTTATATAGAAAAACGCCAAATAAACCTACTTTCCTTTAAAAACAAATTCCTCTAGCACACAGAGCAATAGCATAACCAGCTTTACGGAAACACTTGCCTCAAGTTCGAGTTCGTCAATAACCATGACTTCGACTACGGTGGTTATGACAGCAACGAATACAACCACAGTGAATGCCACAACGATGGTTATTACTCCGACGATACAACAAATTTCGACTGAATCTTTCGCAAATCAAAGTGCCACATCCAACATAGCTTCGACAACAGTTCTATCTACAACAGGAACCTAAGTATCGTCCCTAACTGGAAGTTCTAGTGTGACTCTTTTGACTTCAGATTCAAACGTTACCGTAGCCAGCTATGGCGGCCAGCATAAATTCTTCACTTCAATCTAACCAGTCTGCAATACCAGTTACTAGTACAAACAGCTCAACCAGCAATGGAAGTAGTGATATCATGGGGAGTAGTGTAAACAACGGAGGGACAACTTATGGAGTGAATATGGGGAATACTAGCTACAATGGTGGAACAACTTACGCTCCTGGTATAATGACAAATATCAGCGGTGGAGGAACAACTAAGGGTAACGGCACGGGAGCTAGTATCAATGACGGGGGGACAACTTACGATGTAGATCCATTCTTCAGAGCCCACGCGCCTGTCATAACTAAGATTTACAACGGTAGTTGAATTATACGGCTCGTAATCTTTAACGCTATTTTTTTCAACTTAATGCTTTTGCTATTCACAGATGAATATCTTTTGCGACAAAAGGTCGGTACTATGGCTCCCTTGACGACAACCAAAGCCTTCTTTGCTATAACCATTCCAGCGATCATTGGTAAGCATTACCTACGTTTGAGTATAATCTAAATCTATATCTACTTCCAAACGGTTGTAGGCATATTGATAATTGTCGCAGCTTGCATCTTTTGCTGGCTAGTTGACTGCTCGCGAAGAAAAGAGGAAGTCTTAATTACCTAAGACTTAGTACAGACGAAGGCAAGAGTCTCGCTGTCTAAAGCACTTGATATCTATAACATCGTGTACTTTCTTCGACTTGCGAAAAACGTCTCCTGAACCCTTTTCTGTGTGGGGGATACTAATTATTTCTGGTTATTTTGCCCGTGAAAACTTAATCTTGTAAAACTTGTGAAAACTTGCCTTGTAAAAATAATTCCTCAGAAGTAATTATCACATTTGATGTGCTATTTCCCAACCATGTAAAAGAAATAAAGTAAATACACGAACATACCATATTTCCCGAAACGTTTTACCTATATGTTAATTAGCTCATAGTGTAAAGAGCTAGGGGCAACAGTGTGATTATATAACTCAAAGGCAAACATCAACAGCAACCGTCTGGATCACTAAGCGACAAACGATTTTTTCGGGACAGGCATTACAAAAAACTAGGGCTCAGAAAGACTTCGACTGAACATGAACCAAGTCAACCAGGTGAAACAAGGTAAGACCCACAGCATACAAGCTAAAGCTATATATTGTGGTCTGTTTACTTTACGACCTTACTAATATTAATTTAAAGAATTTCCTATCACTTACCAACCAAGGATTGAATCAAAGATGGGATTTAAGGTTGTCAGACAATCAGCTGGACATGTTCATTACGGAATTGGTTTTCTTTTTGTATAATGTTCCATGCAGATTACCCATTTACTTATTGAGGACTTCTGTGTAATCTAACATTTTCTTGACTTAATTCTCTTGCAAGGTAGATAAATAAGTAGTGCGCATTAGATTTACATGGATTGGATTTTTTTATAATATTTTACTTCTTTGGCTCTTGAACACTCACATTCAGGTGAAGGAATTGCGGGATTCCTGGTGGCATTATGGTTCCCAAACCTGGTATCCGGAGGATGCGTTTTTGGGTCAAGCAATCTTGCTGACCTCACATCAAGAAACAACACAATTTTGGGCACGTTGAACGCTACCTTATTTAACTACACCGAAAAAGCCCAAACCGACGTATCAAAAGTTTCCAACTTTAACATAAGAGATTTCCTCGGAAAAGCCTCATTTTCAGTTGACCCAAGCAATTACATCGATTTTATGAGCAAAGGGAAAATGCTCTCCATTAATTGGACTACAGGTGAGCTGCAAAATCTGTACATTTACTTGCTCGTAGTTCACTCAAGGAATAATGGGCTTGTATGACCTAATAACAGTAACTCAAACGGCGACACAGAATGGCACAATAGGACAGTACAAGTCGTTGGAATTATACATTAGTCGTCAATTTGTGGATCCAGTTCACGCAGCCTTGCAGGAACTAGCTACTAATTATAGTTTCTCGATGGGAATTTTTCGGCCTAACCGAACGCGATTTAATTTCCCTGGTCTTACGACGAACTTGAATGGTAGTTCCTCTCTTGACATGAGTTGCTCTGCAGGTAATGAAAAAAGTAGAAAATAGCACAGCTTTTGGCGTACAAAAGAAAACATTCTCAATGTATGATTTCAGGTAGTGTTTTTCTATGGCGCATTAGTACCACCCTGAACAACACTGTACCTTTTACTAACCCTCTTAGTACTGAATTTGCGACCTTCGCTACTTTTTATTGTCAAGGTTCGATGCTTTTACTGATGCTAAATTATACAGTTTGACAGTTACTATCGAGGACACGTAACTTTAGGTAATAATTTCGTTCGAGTAAATGTACTTAGCACGTCCCCCCCTGTACAACTGAATTATACGGTTGGATTCATGGAAGTTTATTTCCTAAATGGGTCCTATCAGCAGGCTAACATACAATCTGAAACAAATGTCAGTCAATTCACCCAGGTAGTCTACAACGATGGTGTCTCGATAAAGAGGGAATTCCAGGTCAACAATATTGAGCAATATACCTACATCATAAACGGTAAGCTATTGATTTTCTTTCGCAAACCCGACTGAAACGGTCTTTGCTTTCTTGCTTCGTATGCTCCAAATGTAATCCTCTTTAAACGAAACATCAAGTATCCTAAATAACACAAGGTAAATCTCAACATAAAATGAAAACTTAAAGGCTTCCATTTATATTTTGTTTCTGCTAAATAAATATGCCTAGCAGCAGCACATATAACTCTACTCCTATTTTTGCCGTGAATTCGAGTTCACCAGTAACCAGAATCGGGTGACAGTGACTACAACAGCTAGAACCACAACGAAAACCACTACGTAGGCTACAACTCGAAGCACACAACAAATTACCATCAGAACTTCTTCAGTCCAAGCTACTGCATCCCTTTTGGCCTCCCCAACACCTACTGATATAGTAAGGAACGAGCCACCTCTTCTAAATAGCAGCTTTAACCTAGTTTATGTTTCCCAGGTATCACAGGTAGCATTGTCTTCAAGCTTAACTGCAACACCTTCGACTGATGTCTTGATAGCGAATCAAAGTGTAGTCTTGTCAGACACATTGCCGATACAAACTCAGTCTTCCTGGGAAATACTTAATGCGACTATAGCAAATGGGACTGATGCTAATACTTCTTTTCAAGCCAGCCACATTTCTTCGATACCAACCGCTAACACAAACAGCTTGATTGACAATCAAACTTCTATCTCTGGCACCAGTGTTATTGATAGAAGGGCAACTTACTTCTACAACAGCACAAACAATGAAGGAACAACTAACATTCCTGGTAATGGAACAAATATCACCTCTGGAACGACTACCAACGGTGTCATACACCAACAGCAGACTACTTACGACGTAGATCCATTCTTTAAAGCTCACGTGCCCGTCATAACTAAGGTTTACAATGGTACTTTGCTTATACGAAATTTTGTCTTGTTGATATTTACAAAGTAGGATGCCTGTAGTCACAGACGACTACCTTCTGCGGTTAAAACTCGGTACCATGGCGCCTTTAACTCAAAGGAAAGCGTTCTTTTCTATAACTATTCCAGCTATCATTGGTAAATAAGCTTCCTTTTCCTTTAAACGTAACGCAAGTAAAGATCTGTAATTTTGAACGTACATTTAGGTATGTTGATAGCTATCACCGCTTGCCTGTTTTGCTGGCAAATCGATTGTTCTCACAGAAATGAGGAACTCTTAATTTCCAAATCTACAATTCACAAGTGAAATAAAGAATTGTCGTTTGTCGCCTTAATTAACTCTAGTAAACACGTTGCTTTAGATGTACTCTCAAGCTTGCTCCTCTTATTGTAGCAAAGAGAAGCGTACGCATAAATGAGTACGTCATAATGAAGTACTTATCCACAATATTGAATGGCCGCACTTGATATAGCACGTTCCCAATACATGCTCTAAACTAAATCAATAACGCAAACGGGTACGAAACACGAAACGGATGTATTTAATGTTATGATAATTCCGACTAAGCTTAAGTTCCACAGGAATGTGCCGTGAACTTGCTTTATTCTCACTGAAATTAATTCTATATGCCGACCTCGACACGCAAAAACGTTGGTAAAATGTATTATAGGTCAACGCGCCAATGCGACCAGTTTTGAACAATAGGGATTTTATTTTGCTTTCACCAAACGCCCTTTTACATTGTTGCAAGCAAACTAAGGTTTCCCTCTATTTCGACTATTTCCGGAAAATGCCTCATTCGGTGTCGAGCCGTACAAGAGAACAAGCTATGGGAGCCTTTCAATTCCACAAGAGAGGTAAATGCGGAATTTTAGTGTGTGTTCCATATCCCGGCTTTCCCGAAAACAATCTACGCTTCTATTAGGTTTGATCATTTTGCTAATAACATTTCCGGAGATGGTTTTCTGTGGATGTGTCTTTGGAGCTGATAATATCCACGAATTACAGCAACGGAACCAGACCATTGCGGACCTTATGAACGACACTTTGTTGAACCACACGACAAGTCTCGACCAAACAATTGCCAGCATTTCAAATTTCAAGCTATGGAACTACTTGCAGACCACTTATTCGCTAACTTCAACGAATTATCTGGATTTCATTAGTATGGGCAAAATGTTACCCATCAATTGGACAGTTGGTAAGCGTTACATACAATTATCGAAGATTTCAGTGATAGAATTTCGGACGTCCCAAACAGCAACCAGATCGTTTGTAATGTATAACACCCAAGCGAACGAAACCGTAGCTTCTTATGTAAGCACGGAGTTTATGGACGCGCTTAATAACAAGCTGCAAAATATGGCAGTCTACTATAGTTTTTCTCTCGGAATTTTTCGACCAAAACAGACGCAGTTCAATTACACCGGCTACACAGCTCCTTCCACAGATTCTTCTACGGACAACTCTAGCCTTGTCTTGAACTGCTTAGCTGGTACTTATATATTTTGCGATACACAATGCGGAGAGATTATAAGGGTTATTCCAGGGAGTTCTTTTCTCTGGCGAGTCTCTACCACCATACCATACTCTACTCAATTCAGCTTTGTTCGAGGCAATATGTTCGCAACAGTTGCTGTTATGATTGAAAACGCTGTAAGGTCGTTCAAAAACATAAAGAATGGATGGTAGTATCTAAATTCTGCCCTGTATTTACAGTTTGATCAATACTACCGTAATCATAAAGTACTGAACAAAGATTTTGTTCGAGTAAATGTAGTCAAAGCGACCAATGCTTCCGACTACGTGATTATATCAATGGAGGCTTACTTTCTGAACGACTCCTATGATGCTGCTACCGTTGCTGATCTAACTTCAATTTCTAAGCTACCGGCAATGCAATTCGAAAACGGAACCATGAAAACTCCAATGGCTGTAACCATAAGAAACCAAACAACTCTCACGCTCATCTTAAACGGTAATAATTGATGGAATTTGTATACTTTTAAGCGTTAACAACTGTATTTACACCATGCTAGCTACTTATCGAATAACATCAAGTACATCAATAGCTGTACCAAGTACTTCTGAAAGTACGTCGCTTGCTCCTGAAACCACAACGATTCCAGCATCCACCGTAACTAGTCCAGCTCCTCCAAACTCCACTTCTGTAACCATTGCCAACATCTTCCTCAGCCCATCGACAACATCTTCCGTAAGAGGAATTCCAACTTCAACAACTACGAGTTCACAAGTATTCCACTCAACAGCTACAGAAACGACTACTTCCACTGCAGGAACGACTAACACCACTACAACAGCGTCTAAGACTTTTAATTCAAGTTCTTTACTGCCTTTAAATACTTCCTCAATAGAGTACTACAGCATTTCCTCGACGATGCCAACAACCACGGCAAACGTTTCAAGCACTAGTAATTCATCAATACAAACAACGCAACAACCCAATCAAATGCTGTATAACCTGACAACCTTGAACCAAGCTAACCAAACAAACTTCAATAGCAGCGCGTTGGCAAACAATTCCTCAAAAACTAATACGAATAACACCCAACTAGGAAGTACTGAAAGTACTGGATCTATGGGTAATACTGCGAATGGAAGTGCTAAAGGAGGAACCACTTTCGATCCCGATCCGTTCTTCAAAGCCAGCGTTCCAGTAATTACCAAAATTTACAACGGTAAGAGACACAATTGGGTTCATCTAGGGATTAATTGGAAATTATCAATTAGACGAATATCTGCTTCGATCGAAAATGGGCAAAATGGCTCCAATGATTGAAAGAGCGGGCTTTCTGAGCATTGCTGTTCCTACGGCTATTGGTAAAAATCCTAAGCTTTTATCTCTACCAATTTCTCTTCTAACTTACATTTCATAGGGATAATGGCACTCGCCATTATTTGCATTTGTTGTTGGCAAATGGACTGCCTGCCTGCAGGCGCTAAAGTGTAAAATTTATTTTCAGCTCTTTCACTGGAGAAAAATCTTCTCATTACTATTCATGTCAAGTGTCTTACTACCATTCTGCACCAAAAAAATGAACCTCATGACCCACTCGACACGCAAATGACATTGGCCGTGCAAAAAACGGCTTTTTATGAGAGCATTCAAGGACTCCGTAGTCCGTTTCATCTACAAGTGGCATTTTACAAATACTTTTTAACTGCTGCAAATATTCCATGCTCTCATTGTAATAAATACAATCCAAAGAAGTGCAGACTATATAGTGTTTAGCGTACAATTTGTCAACAATAGATCTAGGGCAACACATGAACCTCGACCCCTTTGTCTAATCTGCACACGTGCAAGGGTCAATTCATTATTACTTTTCTACAACGAAACCAAACGTCCGTTTGAGAATGGGTCTTTCCTAACATTTTCTTCCCAGTCCGTCTTTGTATAAACAATTGGGTCTTTCTAAAGTAAAAATGGATCTGTCTTTAGGGCACCTTCACCAGCTCTGGCTGGTTAAGAGACTTTAGCATAGCCTGCTAGAAGTTCGCTCCAGCTTGTTAATTAATAGCTGCCTTTCACTCCCTTCTCGGGCTCGCTATTCCACGGAGATCCGCGACACAGCTTAGAGAAAGCTCCGTCCCGAGCCGGGACGTTGCTTCCTCCCTTCACCAGAGCTTTCTCCTTGGCATGCAATCTTTCACCTTGGTATATATAGGACAGGTGGTCAGCTAAAGTCATCAGTGCGCTGTTACTCTAAGCCTCAACCGAAGCCCCTACTCCTCGGTCCCTCCCACCCTTCTTTCCTTTTGTCTCTCTCTTCTTTCACTTTTGGACAGGTTGAGGTGGCTCTGGGCCCGGGATCTTCGCTTCGTTCCCCTGGGACCAGAGTGGAATCTCCATCGAAGAGGCCCCTGGTTGTATTCCATAAGATCGACGGAGGACGGAGGATAAGCTAACTTGATTTAACTGCGGCCAAGCGAACCTATAACATGTTATGCGGCACGTACAGTACTCAAACTATTGATCGCACGATGGACTTTCAAATTGACCAATGACAGTGCATATCGTCGTCAATGACAGCGTTTATCGTCTGTTCCGGATGAAAGTATACGGAAGGTTTGCCAACGATGACTTATCCTGTGGGACATTGCGACCTCGACCACTGACTATTAACCCTTCTTAGGAATNCCAAAACAGAGCCCAAACCACACCCTCAGTCAAGCCATTTCGTGACTGAGACTGACGATGGATTGTATTTGACTGGCAGTGTGCACCAAGCTTTAACAGACAACATCAACATACGCTTGACCACGGTCACTCAACTACGCAGCCATCTACCACTACCACAGAACACCACGTCATCCACAACTCACAGGGACTCCCTGGCACAGCTTATTTGTTATGTGCACGTAGGTACAGTACTCAAAGTATTGATCGCACGATGGACTTTCAAATTCACCAATGACAGTGCATATCGTCATCAATGACAGCGTTTATCGTCGTTTGAACCAATCCTGTCGCTTCCAGACCATTAACTACGCTTACGCAGGCCTCTCAAGACTATAACCCTTCTAAACTCCGCAGTCAATTAATGGAACAGGTCATTCAATTAAGTGGCATTTAGTTGGCCTGCCTTTAATTGACTGGGGAGTTTCGAAGGGTTATAGTGTTGAGAGCCCTGCGTAAGCGTAGTAGTGGTCCAACGACGGATAAGCACTGTCATTGGTCAGTTTGAAAGTCCATCGTGCGATCAATAGTTTGAGTACTGTACGTCACATATTTTTGTGTGGTGACGGCGATGGAAAAGTTTTGAGTTGGGGGGTTGATCCTTTTTGTTCTCTTTTCTGGTGGTGGTTTTTGGAGAAGCAGGCAGTCGAAAGTGTTTGTGGGAGAAAGTAGAGCCATAGTCGGTCGGATTGAAGATAGTCAGTGGGTAGAAACAGAAGGGAAAGCAGCAGTAGTTCGAGTCGCGTAAAGAAGTGACTAAGTAACTGTTTGTGGAAGTTAAATACACCTGATCATTTATTTTGTGTTAAAACGTTTTTGTGTGGTTGTTTAACATACATTATAGACAGAAATCGTTTGCAATTGAACCAAAATAAAAGTAGTTCGTCACAAAAACTTAATTTTATGTAAAATAACAGAAAGAAAAGAGTTTGTCAAAGAACTTATTCTGTAGATTTTGTATTGATCACAGCAACCTTATATTATTACTTGCTTGTCATGTGAAGTACAAGTGGAAATCGCTTAACACGAAAACGTTTTAACATGAAAAAACGGTTAACCCAAAATAATATTCTGGTCCTGACAAAATACTATGTAATTTCATACATTTGTTTTCTTAACACGAAACAAAAATCGCTTAACACGAAAAGGTTTCGCGTCTCGGAAGAATTAATTACGACAAAATATTTTTGTTCAACTTGAACTTCACGACTTGCGTACAATCTTTCTGCTATTGCGACTAAACCAAGAGCGCTGGATTTCGACATTCCGTGGCTATTATATTAAGGTTCTCTATTGACACTATGCTTCTCAGAAACCCAGCAAGAAAACAGAAGTAATGTTCTTCCTTTGAAGTGTTTATTAATACTGTAAATACATTTCCTATCTATTTTCGGCAATTTAATAACGGGCGGGGGCCGGTGAGACATTACATTCAAACTGCTATTTTCTTAGAAAGACTGCACAGAATAGTAAGAAGATGTAATAATGTAGGTTCCCCATCAAAAGATAGGCAGCCCCGAATAGATACGTATTTCTACAGTATAGCTAATCGCCTCGAGTGAGGAACTAAAGTTCCATGATGTGAATGTTCTTGTTGTTGGTTCCACGTCTCATTTAAAGGGGGAGTAAGGTTTCAAAATGAAAAAATATGTTATAGGAGAGACATGTTCTGGCTGAAGAACCCCTATGTCAATTATGCATATTAACCGAGTAATTAATTATTTAGCGGTTTAAGCTCCGCCCCTTTACTCCAAATTTCAAATTTTCCTATCCTTATAACACGGGAGGACAGTTGGCCGGAGGCCTAGCGCCTTCACACTGGGCTTCGATTGCAGGGCTTACAATTCAGGAAATAGCTGGCCAATGTGCTGCAAAATAAGAAAAGTTGAAGAGGCATAATCCATTAGAAAATGAAATAAAATTTATTACAAAACTAAAACATAGTAGGCCTAATCCCAATCATTGGAATGCCTGTACCCAACATAAAGATAGAGGTTTTGATTACTTTGGATTCCTCATGAGTAAAGTCCGCATGGCATTGAGTGCTATCTTCAAGCTTTACTCCGTATCAAGAATTAATATTGCGTATTTACCATTAGGGATTCTACAAGAAGGATTAGAATCCACAAGGGTCATAATTTAGAGGAATTTAAACTTGAACCCAAAGACTTTTGGATTTCTGTGACAGTATTAAGAGCCACTTCTAAGGCAGTCTTTCTTGTAAGGCCATTTCGCGGAATAATAACGGTTAAGCAACAAACACTGACGCAAAACAAGGCGTTAACTAGCATGTCATCTTTCTGTATCGTTTTCTGTGCAAAGTAGTCGGACAATTTTCAAAGTAGTAGCGGCTAGCCAGAGAACGGTAAAGTGAAACCTATAGCGAAACGGATTCGGAGCAACCCAGTACTTGTTTGAGTAAACAAGCCATCCATTTGAGAAAGGAGATTACTTTCAAAATAGCTCGCATTGAATTAGGGTAGTTTCTTTTTGGAGTGGAACCTATGGATTCCACTTTGTCTTTATTTGCCTTGTTTGATAACACCATCTTTGGGGTTTGACTTGCTTGTTCAAGTACTAACGATTTTGGACAGAATAGGTACACAATTTAAATTCGTACACGGAGAGTTTTTTGTTATGGTGAGGTCGATAACTTTTGCCAATCTTAATATTTGGATGCACCCACTCATGGCACACCCTTCCTAATGGAAAGGGCACTCAAATTGGCAAATAGAACAGGTGAGCTTCATTTGAACTTCATTGGAACATAAAACTCTTTTTTTTTCATCTGCTAATGTAAAGAAACTTTTGTAGAAAATTAGTACCTTGACATTCGCGATCAATTGTTGTTCAAAGATCATTTATCATTCAAAAATGGGTGTTACGTAAATGGAATTAGTTTTCCAGAACGATGTTCACACTAATATGCAGGCCCGTACCCAGGATTTTTTTCGGGGGGGGGGGGGGGGGTTAACCCCGGCACAGGAAAAACTATTTTGTGCGTTAACCAAAGTTCCGGGACGG